>PVJC01000493.1:24582-72682 GCA_004026665.1 Murina feae
AAAGAGGACATTCAGAAAGCCAAGAGACATATGAAAACATGCTCAAAGTCACTAATCATCCGAGAGATGCAAATCAAAACAACAATGAGGTACCATCTCACACCTGTAAGAATGGCTATCATCAACAAATCAACAAACGACAAGTGCTGGAGAGGATGCGGAGAAAAAGGAACACTCGTGCACTGCTGGTGGGAATGCAAACTGGTGCAGCCACTGTGGAGAACAGTATGGAGTTTCCTCAAAAAATTAAACATGGATCTCCCTTTTGACCCTGTGATCCCACTTCTGGGAATATATCCTAAGAAACCAGAAACACCAATCAGAAAGGACATATGCATCCCTATGTTCATAGCAGCACAATTTACCATAGCTAAAATTTGGAAATAGCCTAAATGCCCATCAGCAGATGAATGGATTAGAAAGCTGTGGTATATCTACACAATGGAATACTATGCTGCTGTAAAAAGGAAGGAGTTCTTAGCATTTGCAGGAGCATGGATGGAGCTGGAGAACATAATGCTAAGTGAAATAAGCCAGTCAATGAAAGAAAAATACCACATGTCCTCACTCATCTATGGATAATAATAACCATTATAAACTGGTGAACAAAAATAGATACAGAGGCAGAGCAACATCAAACAGACTGTCAAATTACAGCAACAAGGACAGGGACGTTGGGAGGGGGGGTAACAGATCAACCATGGGACTTTTGTGAATGCATTTAAGCATAACTAATGGACACAAAACACTGGGGGGTAGGGGAGGCGAGGGGAAGGGCAGGGGGAAAAAGAGATATATGTACTAATCTTTGTAAAGCTTTATGTAATAATAATAAATAAAAAAAAGTGGCAGGTTTGATCTCCAGTCAGGGCCTGTAAGGGAGGTAACCAATTGCTGTCTCTCTCTCTCTCTCTCTCTCTCTTTCTCTTTCTCTCTTTCTCTCTCTCTCTCTCTCTCTCTCTTTCTCTCTCTCTCTCTCTCTCTCTCTCTCTCTCTCTCTCTCTCTCTCTCTCCCCCCTTTCTCTCTCTCTAAAATAAAAAATACATATCCTTGGGCAAGGATTAAAAATAATAATAATAAAATTTTAAAGGTATGTGGATGCCAAAGTTTAGTAGAAAGTAGTAGATTTAGAAAGCGCACTGGACTGTGAGCCAAGAGGTCTAGGTTCTAGTTTTGTATTTCACTTTGGCCATGTTAATCCACTTCATAAGTCTTCGTCTCCCCATTATAGAATAGATTGCCATTTCCTCTCCTGGATTCCCCACAGAACTTTCGTGAAAGCCTTTGAGCAAATGTATGAGATGAGATCATCTTTTAAAAGCCATCTGTCCCTATGGCTTTCCTTTCTTTTCATTCCTTTGTGTATGTCCCTACCAGTTGTCAGCCTGTTCTCCCACCACCACCCACCACTGGCTTATCTGTTACCCCCACCACCTTCTTGGGGAACAAATCTTGCTTGTTCCTGGTGAAGAAAGTGGCCAGGTATCTCTATCTCTATCTTGCTCTAGGTTTTCTCTCTCTCTTTTCTCTCTCTCTCTCTCTCTCTCTCTCTCTCTCTCTCTCTCTCTCTCTCTCTCTCTCACCATCTCCTGGGCTCCTTTCATAATTATTTTGATGGAGTGGGGCTTCTGATCAGCTTGAAGCTGCATAACTCTTTCTCACACATGGCACGTACACGTAGGCCCATCTGCACAGATCTGTTCCCTAACCCCACTCAGCTCCTTGCTCCAGCCTCTAGCTCATCACATCCCAAGGAAACCCACAGTTGACATTCACACACAAAGACTCTCCCAATCGCCTCTGCTATAGGCTGGGAAGCTCTGCAGGGTTCTGATCCAGAAAAGGGAGAGGACAGCCCCACCCCGCAGACCCACCCTCTAGGAATGGATTTATGCCTCATTGTTGGTGGCAACCATAGAAACGACAGGTGTCTTGTGAGTCAGATGGTAATAAACAGGATTCTTTAACAACAGAAGTTACCTGGGACAACCTTGGGAGGGCAGGGCCTGGGATTTCCTGCTTTGGCCTCTGAGCAACCTCCTAGAACAGTAGAGCTCATGGACTGTGATATTGGGTAATACCAATGAGCAGAGGGAAATTATCTACCATTCTTCTGGAGTTCTTTCTCAAGACCCCAAGCCTCACTTGAACTGAGTTCCCCATCCTGAGCTTCTTTGCATTTCATAAACTCACCATGTTGTCTCTTGGCTCTCAATTTTCCTACTTAAGCTTCCAGTTCCCTGAAATTCTCATCCTTCTTCTTTTTACTTATAAAACACCTTTTTGTCCTTTAGGTCTTAGGCCCTTTGAATGTCAGGTCCTTCTCTGACATCTGAAAGTGTCAGCAACCCCATTAATGATGGAATCTTGCCCAGCCGGCATGGCTCAGCAGTTGAGCCATGACCTATGAACCATGAGGTCAGGGTTTGATTCCAGGTCAGGACACTTGCCTGGGTTGTGCGCTCGATCTCCAGTGTGGGGAGTGCAGGAGGCCCTGCATCTCCCTAGGATCCTTGGCATCCAGGCTCCTTCCCATTCTGCCAGTCCTCCAGTGACTCTCTCAGTCTCGCAGTCTAGGATGGCAGTATCTGCGTTCCTGACAGCAGGAGGGAGACAGGAGCATGTAGAAGAGGCGCCATGGATTGTGCCGCAAAACACGTCCTTAAATCCCCCAGGAGTACTCTGCAGTTGGAAGGCAATCGATTTCCACCGTCACCTCCGTCCTAAAATATTCCTGCCTTCAGTCAAGGCGGCTTCCTTTTCTCTTGTCCCTGCCTGCTGGCACGCTCCACAGCTCAGCCACTTTATAAAAGAAAGGTAGAACTCTTACTAACCATGTGCAAGAGCAGGTTAGTGGGGACAGCCCCTCCCCCCCACACACACACCAAGGGCCAGCAGTAGCTGGTCTACACAGAATTTTATAGCAGTAATCGACCATGGGCTGCTGCTCCTTGTTACCACCTTGACCAGTAATTCTAATCATCAGTAATAAAACAACTCTCCCATGAAAAATAATTTTTTTTTCATTGCAGAGAGAGCAATGCCCCAGAACCACCTTTATTTTCTTTTAATTTATCTTATTGTTCAGATTATTACAGTTGTTCCTCTTTTTTCTCCCATAGCTCCCCTCTTCCCAGTTCCCACCCCACCTTCTGTCCTTGCCCCCCCACACTGTCCTCATCCATAGGTGTACGATCATTGTCCATTCTCTTCCTGCACCCCCAACACCCTTTACCCCTGAAAATTGTCAGTCCACTCCCTTTCTATGCCTCTGAGTCTATTCTATTCACCAGTTTATCCTGTTCATCAGATATTTTATTCACTTGATTTTTAGATTCACTTGTTGATAGATATGTATTTGTTTTTATCTTTACTTTTTCATCCTCTTCTCAAAGGATACCTTTCAGCATTTCATATAATACTGGTTGGGTGGTGGTGAGCTCTTTTGGCTTTTTCTTGTCTGTGACGCTCTTTATCTGACCTTCAATTCTGAATGACAGCTTTGCTGGGTAAAGTAATTTTGGTTGTAGGTTCTTGCTGTTCATCACTTTGAATATTTCTTGCCACTGCCTTCTGGCCTGCAAAGTTTCTGTTGAGAAATCAGCTGACAGTCGTATGGGTTCCCCCTTGTAGGTAACTAACTGCTTTTCTCTTGCAGCTTTTAAGATTCTCTCCTTGTCTTTTGCTCTTGGCATTTTAATAATGATGTGTCTTGGTATGGTCCTCCTTCAGTTCCTTTTGTTTGGAGTTCTCTGCACTTCCTGGACTTGGAAGTCTATTTCTTTCACTAGGTGGGGGAAGTTTTCTGTCATTATTTCTTCAAATAGGTTTTCAATATCTTGCTCTCTCTTCTTCTGGCACCCCTATAATTCTGATGTTGGTACGCTTGAAGTTGTCTCAGAGACTCCTTACACTATCTTCATACTTTTTTTTTTTCTTTCGGCTTTTTTGGCTGGGTGGGTTTTGCTTCTTTATATTTCATATCTTTGACTTGATTCTTGCAATCCTCTCATCTGCTGTTGGATCTCTGTATATTATTCTTTATTTCAGTCAGTGTATGCTTAATTTCTAGCTGGTTCTTTTTCATATCCTCGAGGGTCTCACTAAATTTATCAGCAGTCTCTAGAAACTTCTTGAAAAACCTAATAACCATGGTTTTGAACTCTATATCCAGTCATTTGCATTCCTCCATTTCTGTCTTTTGTGACTTGTTTCTTAGTCTCCGCATTTTGGCTTTCTGTGCTAGGTGTCCTATATATGGCCCAGTGATTCAGCCTCCCCAATCACCTGGGGTGGACACTCTTGTTGTATGCCTTTGAAGGCTGGGTGCACAGTCTTGTTGTAGTTATCACTGGGAGGTATCACTGGGGGGAAATGACCTGCAGGCCTTTCTCCTCGTTGTTTGGAGTTTGGATCTATTGGAGTTCTGTCTCAGCTGCAGACCCTTAGGTTATGCTGCAGGCAGGCAGGTGCACAGCTTGAGCGGGGTTGTAGGTGGGGTGGGGCGGGGTCTCAGAATCACTGGGGGTGGAGCGACTCACAATGGCATCCCCTCTGCTGATGCTGAAGTTTCTACCGGGTTTGGCGTCTCCAAGCCCTGGGGTCTGTGCACGATTCTCAGTCCCCGAATCTCCGTCTCCGCGTCAGTGATCGCTGCAAACAGCACTGCTAGAATGCCACTGGTCTTCCGCCACCCCGTTGCCCCACAGCCCACGTCGCATTCAGTGCGACTCGGGAGCTTATAATCTCCTTCCAAGCCGTGGACCCAAGCACCGCTGTGGCTCCCTTTCACCCACACCGCCGCGCCGCTGCCTCCGTTTCGCGCGTCCGTACCTTTCAGTTTGGGCGCCGGGAGCTTCTATTCAGTCTCAAAGCACTCCTTTTCTTGCCTTCCAGTTGTAAAGCTTCCCCTCCCTTGGTTCTGGAGGATGGCCGTTTATCTGTATAGTTGTATTTCTATAATGTAGGTGTGGAGGCTGCGCATTTAGGTATATACCTCATGCCGCCATCTTCGTTCTCCCCCATGAAAAATATTTTGTTGGTCTAATTGACACAAATGCTGTGGTACCATTGACTTTTGAGTGGGACCAAATTTTCGCAGCCCAAAATATGCCTCTTGGGATATTGATTTTATGCTGGTTGTTAAGAAACAAAAGACTCAGCAGAAAGAATTTTTTACTCTCCCTCTTATCTGCCTAAAGGAATTCAGATAGGAAAACCTGGTTAAAGGATTATAAGATAAACCAAAATTGGCAAACAGGGAGAAATCCAGCAAAGCCTGTTTGTTGCCCTTCCCTCTGTGTCCCATTGTTTCTGGGTGGCCCAGCAACAATTTGTTTACCACATATTTGCTTTCTTGACTGCCTGTGCATTGCCTACTTTTACTCTGAAATACCAGGCCCCACCCCATTCTTCTTTGGCCAAAATGACATATAAGCCTTGGCCAGTGTGGCTCTGTTGGTTGGAGCATCGCCCTGTGGTCACTGGTTCAATTTCCAATCAGGGTACATACCTACCTTTGCAGGTTTGATCCCCGTGCATATGCAAGGCAATTGATCCATGTTTCTCTCTCATATCAATGTTTCTCTCTCCTTCTCTCTCTCTAAAATCAATTTTTAAAAACATGTATTTGTTTTAAATGGTGACTTGCTGTTCCCTTCCCTCCACTTAAAAAAAAAAAAAAAAGCTTATAAACCTCAGCTGCCTAATGCCTCTTTGGGTCTCATCTCTTATGGCACCCCCGCATGTACATCCTCAACAAATTTTGGACATTGTCTCCTATTTAATTTGACTATTATTGCAGCTCAAAGAACTTAGAGGTGGGAGAAAATTTTCAATGATAGATAAACTTCAGATTAACATTTTTTATAACTTATCATTTAAATAAAACATTATGTTTTATATAGAATTTCATCGAGGAAACTCCATTTGTACAGTGGGTCCATGGGACCCCAAACTCAACCACAGACTGAGTTTATGAGGATTCCCTCATTTGGAATCATCCAAGCCCCCTTCGCTGCGGAACTGCACATTTAAACAGTAGATTAAAAGAAAGCAGTGACACCACCATGATTGTAAACCCCAAAAATAAATAAAATTAATTTAACTCTATCTGTTATCAGAGCAGTTGGGGTACCCTCTTCCCCACTGGGTGCTAAGAGTGGGGTCCTTATGATATCGCGAGAAAAAGAATTTTCTGAAACTCGCACAGGAGGATGAGTGATTTTTATTTGCAGGGAATCACCTCCCTGGGTTTTCAACGCTCCGTCTCCCTTAGTCCATTTACAGAAGACATGTAGCTGGGGCTTCAGGCAGCCTAAGGGCAAAGCCAGTGTCCAGAGTTTTTGTTCCATGTGGCAGCTGGGTCCAGTTCAGCATCAGGCTACTTGCAGTCCATCAGTCCATTCATGTGGGGGTCGGCATGGCCGTGGGCCATGTGGGCCTCACAGGAGTGTGTGCCCTGAGCAACAGGAGTACCAAGAGTCTAAGAGAGTGAACTTCTTTGTTTAGGGGATTAAATATCCCAAATCTCCTGCCCTTGCAGTGGCCATGCCCATTCTGGCCAATGACCTGTTCCCAGGTGTGACTGACAGTCAAGTACTTTCCTGACATCATCCCAGCGTCACTGGGCATTTTATCTAGTCTTTGCTTCTCTCTGTCCAATCCCTTCCCCCAGTGATCTGTGATCTTTGGTGGAGATAGATGGGTGTCTCCCTGGGGAGTATAAACCTTTAGCTTCCTGGTGAAGCTGCCCAAATGGCATGCCTATAATATTTGACCTTTCCTTTCCTCCTTTCCTATTATTAATAACTAGGTTAATTACAGCAATGTTATATCTACTTGTACTTTTAATTTGTGCTTAAAATCTAAAACAATAAAAAGGAGCCCTGACCAGTTTGGCTCAGTGGATGGAGCGTCGGCCTGCGGACTCAAGGGTTCCAGGTTCGATTCTGGTCGAGGGCATGTGCCTCGGTTGCAGGCACGTCCCCAGTAGGGGGGTGTGCAGGAGGCAGCTAATCGGTGTTTCTCTCTCATCGATGTTTCTAACTTTCTATCCCTCCCCTTTCCTCTCTGTAAAAAATCAATAAAAGAATATATTTAGCCCTGACCGGTTTGGCTCAGTTGGCCTGTGGACTGAAGGGTCCCAGGTTCGATTCCGGTCAAGGGCATGTACCTTGGTTGTGGCCACATCCTCAGTGGGGGGCATGCAGGAGGCAGCTGATCAATGTTTCTGAACCTCTATCCTTCTCCCTTTCTCTCTGTAAAAAAATCAATAAAATATATATTTTTAAAAAGAATATATTTAAAACAATAAAAAGGAGAAAAAAATTGCAAGTTGGACTATTTTTGTTTAGTAAAGGCAAACATGAAATATAATCATTTTATTTCATTTTCATGGTGTTAAAAAATAATCTATGCCAATAATTTATGCTTAGGCACACCTTAGCCTCTCATTCCTCCCAAATTATGTTAAGATATAATGCTTGAGATGTAAAAGCTTTATGGCCCCAAAGAAAAAGACACCAAAATATCGATTTTGCTGAATCCTCTTTTTAAATATATATACGAGTGGCCTGATGCATGAATTCGTGCACATTGAAAGGAAATTAATTAGAAGAAATATTTTAATATCGCTATTTGCCCTTTTTCTATAATAGAAGTGTCAACCAAATTCACGATGGACAATGACAGATGGAAACACATGAGTGTGATTGATGCCAGCAAACTAGCTTAATTAGACCTGCTTTCTGATTTAGCTAAGCTTTTTCCAGCCCAGTGAAGCAACCCAACTTCTCTTTCAGGTAATTGTCAGCAATACAGCAGTAAATATCAACATGAAGCAGATTATTATTGTAGATCACGCAGGGAGAACAAATGGTAAAATATTTAACTGCAGCAGTGTTTGACTTTATTCTGTGCAATGAGAAAACCTGAAGTCCACCATTTCTTATTTCTTTTCAGTTGGGTCAAGTTTCTAAACTTTCCAAATCTCCATTTTACAGCTAATGAAAATAAAATAGAATTCCACTGAGTCTACCTACTCCAGGACTTCTGTGAGGATGAAATAGGATGAGGCATGGGAAAATAATTCACACACATTTGGTTACAGTGTAAAATGTTTCTACCTGGCTATAAAGCAAGTCCTGTTCCTGGGCTAAAAAAACTCCAAGGAGACTAGTCACTATGAAGAGGAAACCAGGTGTTGCTACCATTACCCAGTGCTCACAACCACCTTTTACAGGCCGGACTGGGCTGTGGGCCGCATTTTGTGCCATGGGGTCTCGGCAGTGTAGGCTGTGATTTGGTGGGGTGTCACTCCGGGGTGGTGGCAGGGCCTGTGTCCCACTTGGGGGAAGCCGAGTGTTGCACTGTCAGCACCAGGTCCTAGGTACAGTTTCTCTATAAATGGCCATTGTGCATCGCAGTAGCTCCTATGTTGAGCATCTTCCCCCTGGTGGTCAGTGTGCATCATAGCGACTTGTCAGATGGTCAGACACTTAGCATATTAGCCTTTTATATAGAGAGAGATATTGATTTCAGAGAGGAAAGGAGAGGGAGAGAGAATCATTGATTGCCTGTGTCCTGCACGCCCCCTACTGGGCATCAAGCCCACAGCCTTGACCAGAGTGGAACCTGGGATGGTTCAGTCCATATGTCTATGCTCTAGCCACTGAGCAAAACCAGCTAGGGCGAATCCTCTTTTGATGAAATGTCACAGACATGTGACAGTTCTTCATGTTTTCTCTGTCATGTACATATTTTTGTTATGGGTACAAGATGAAATTTAAAATAAAATATTTGTGCTCAAGTTGAAATGTTCTGGATTCAGATATAGAGTGGCCAGACAGTATTAATTTCCATGAGCTCCAAAGTGTCCAAGAATGCCTGCCTCCTGAGGGAAAAATCCCTTGAGCACAAAGCAATGAAATACTGAAAGTGATGGTACTTTATAGCGTGGAGGTGACAAGCTCATGCCTAATCTTAAAAATGTTCATGATTCTTAAAAAGTCTCTGGCCAATGTCTGTCAGCCACTAAGCACACTCAGTGTCCTTCCTTGCTCAGTGCTCAGTGGTTAGAAAGTGTGGCCAAGACTCTGAGACATCCTGTCTGTGTCTGTTCGCCTTTGCATGTTTGCATGACTTTAAGGAAGAGGAAGTGAAAATTTCGCATTTACTTTCGACAGATGAACATGACATTTTTAAATGAAAGGAACATATATCAAACATTTACTGACTTATAGAAAAAATTTTTTCATTAACTTTCACCCCCAAATTATTAGATAACGGAAAATCACATTCTTTCTTTTTCTAATTTTATTGCTTAAAATATTACAAATAGTAGTACATATGTCTCCTTTTTTCCCCCATTGACCTTCCCCCGGCCTCCCCTACCCCCCAGCCCATGCCCTCAAACCCCCCCCCCCGTGTCTTGCATCTGTTGGTTATGCTTATATGCATGCATACAAGTCCTTTGGTTGATCTCTTACCTCCTCTCCTTCATACCTCCCCAGACTTCCCACTGTAATTTGACAGTCTGTTCAATGCTTCTCTGCCTCTGTATCTTTTTGTTCATCAGGTTATAATGTTCTTTCTTGTCCATAACTGAGTGAGATCATGTGGTATTTTTCTTTCACTGACCGGCTTATTTCACTTAGCATAAAGGTCTCCAGTTCCATCCATGCTGCTGCAAATGGTAAGAATTCCTTCTTTTTTATATCAGCGTAGTATTCCATTATGTAGATGTGCCACCATTTTCTAATCCACTGCTGATTGGCATTTAGGCTGTTTCCAAATCTTAGCTATTGTAAATTGTGCTGCTATGAACATAGAAGTGCATGTATCCTTTCTGATTGGTGTTTCTGTTTTATTGGGATATATTCCTAGAAGTGGTATTACCGGGTCAAATGGCAGTCCAATTTTTAATTTTTTGAGGAAATGCCATACTGTGTTCCACAATGGCTGCACCAGTCTGCATTCCCACCAATAGTGAAGGAGGGTTCCTTTTTCTCCGCATCCTCTCCAGCACTTGTCGTTTGTTGATTTGTTGATGATAGCCATTCTGACAGGTGTGAGGTGGTACCTCATTGTTGTTTTGATTTGCATCTCTCGGATGATTAGTGACTTTGAGCATGTTTTCATGTGTCTCTTGGCTTTCTGAATGTCCTCTTATGAAAAGTGTCTATTTAGATCCTTTGCCCATTTTTTGATTGGATTGTTTATCTTCCTTTTGTTAAGTTGTATGAGTTCCCTGTAAATGTTGGAGATTAAACCCTTATCAGAGATAACATTGGCAAATATGTTCTCCCATGCAGTAGGCTTTCTTGTTGTTTACATTCTTTTTTTTAAATAAATTGTTATTCTAACAATAAATATTTGTTCATTGGTGTATCTATTTATATCATAAACATAAATTGTGTTTATAATATATCAAGTAATGTTCCAAGCATTTTAGAATACTAACTTATTTGGCCCTCACTGTCACCATGTGACATAGATACTAATATTAGGAAGAGTTTGAGGTACAGGGAGATTAAATAACTTTCCCAAACCACACAGCTAAAATGTGGCAGAACCAGGATTCAAATTAAGGCTGCCTGGCCCTAGCCAGTTTGGTTCAGTGGATAGAGTGCCAATCTGCAGACAGAAAGGTCCTGGGTTCGATTCCAGTCAAGGGCACGGCTTCTCCCATGTGGCCCAGGCCCTGGTCAGGGTTCATGCAGGAGGCAACAAATCAATATTTCTCTCTGTCTTTCCCTCTCTCTCCCATTCTTTCTGAAAATCAATGGAAAAATATCCTCAGGTGAGAATTTTTATATATATATCTCCTATCTAATAAAAGAGTAATATGCAAATTAGTCATCACTCCATCACAAATATGGCTGTCCCCATAGCCACAAGATGGCAGCACTCATGGCCAGAGGCTGCCAGTGGGACAAGGGCAGAGCTGGAGATGGTAGGGTGCAGGATCAAAGCCAGTGATTGCAGAGGCCTGGGCTCTGTGAAGCTGGCAATCGGAGGGGCTTGGGCGTCTTCTGCCCAGGCCTGCAGCCTCAGGTAGAGACTGCAGGCCTGGGCAGAGGCAGAGCCAGTGATCACAGGGGCCTGGGGGTCCCTACCCAGGCCTGCATCCTTGGCCAGAGGTTACAGGCCTTGTTCAGGGGTGGAGCTAGGATTGGAGGGTCAGGGGTGGAGCCAGTGATCAGAGTGAACTACAGAGGAAACACCTTTTCTTACTGCTCATTGGCTAAGTTCTCTGTATGCCACTGGTAATATTCTTAGTGACTTGGGTAGTAAGAATCCAAAAAGGTGATCTAGGGTTTTTCCACCACACTCCTGGAGAAAAAAAATGAAGGTCCACTGCTAGAGGGCTAAGAAATGTCATATCCTGCCCTAGCCAGTTTGACTCAGCGCATAATGCCTCAGCCTGCAGGGTCTGGGTTCAATTCTGACCAAGGGCATGTACCTAGGTTGCAGGCTCCTTCCTGGCTGGGGCCCAGGTCAGGGTATATGCAGGAGGCAACCAATCAAAGTGTTCCTCTCACTTTGATGTTTCTCTCTGTTTTTCCCTTCTCTTCCACATTCTCTAAAAATCAATGGAAACATATCCTCAGGTGAGGAAGGAAGGAAGGAAGGAAGGAAGGAAGGAAGGAAGGAAGGAAGAAAGAAAGAAAGAAAGAAAGAAAGAAAGAAAGAAAGAAAGAAAGAAAGAAAGAAAGAAAGAAAGAAAAGAAAGAAATGTCATATCCTGTGAAAGACACATCTTGAAAATGCCTAAAGAAAGTTGCATTTTTTCATGGTAAAGGGACTGGAGTCCATGTTGATGAAAACACCTTGATGGCTGCAGTGACTGGCAGTGGCTGCAGCAGCAGGGTGATGGAGCTGGTGGCTTCCCCTGATTAGCCTTGCTGCCTCCCACAAAGGGAGGCCAGACTGTGCTTAGGCCTATTCCCCAAGGGGAGCAAAAAGTAGGCCTAAGCTGTCAGTAGGACTCCTGAGGGCTCCCAATATGTGAGAGGGGGCAGGCTGGACTGAGGAACCCCCTCCCTCCAGTGCACGAATTTCATGCACTGGGCCCCTAGTGTATATATACTAGGGGCCCGGTGCACAAAAATGTGTGCACTCGAGGAGTCCCTCACCCAACCTGTGCCCTCTCGCAGTCTGGGACCCTGCTAGCATGCCTAGCCAGCCTGGGTGAGGGTCTGATGGCTGTTTTCAGGCTGGCCAAGCCCCCCAGTAGGAACCCTCACCCCATGAGGGTGTGGCCAGCCTGGGTAAGGGGTTGAGGGCCATTTTCAGGTGCCCACAGTTCCTTCAGGGTTCAGGTCCCTGCTGGGGTGCCTAGTCAGTCTGGGTGAGAGGCTGAGGGCCGTTTTCAGGTTGCCCACAGCTCCCATTGACCCAATGTCCCAGTGAGACTGGCTGGAATCAGGTTTCTGGGGTTTATATATCTTCTATAATTGAAACTTTGTTGCCTTGAGCAGAGGCCTAGTCAGGCAATGAAGCTTCCTGTTTGCTTCAGCTCCGTGGCTTCTATAATTGAAACATTGTTGTCTTGAGCAGAGGCCCAGCTGGCTTATGCAGGCAGTTTCAACTCCATCTCTGGTGCAACAGAAACCTTCTGTTTGCTCTAGCTCCATGGCTGCCAGCCGCCATCTTGGCTTGGTTAATTTGCATATAGCTGCTCTGATTGGCTCATGGGTGTGGCTCTTGGCTGGTGGGCGTGGGTTAGGTGTCTTGGAGTGATGGTTAATTTACGTATTACTCTTTTATTAGATTATATAAATATATATAGAGAGAGACAGAGAGACAGAGAGACAGCGAGAGAGACAGAGAGAGAGACAGAGAGAGGGAGAGACCACACTATACTGCCTTTCTGATAAAATGTAGGGAAGTCAAGGGGATGTTCTGCCCATCTCATTAGGGGAGTACAATTCCGATAAAATTTTTATTTTTATGTTTAATACAAATTTAAAATATATTTCTGTTTTGATTAATTGTATACTAATAACAATTCTAAAGCTATATAGTGTGAGAGAGAGCAAGTGGGACAGCATAGTAATAATGAATGAGTCCAGGAAAGGGATATACAAAAAGTCACTATATATTTTCTAAATTTTTTACAGATTTTAATTTATTAATAAAGTTAAAATATAAGTGAATAGTTTTATTTTGAATGTTAATATTGACCACATGCTTAAAAGTTACAATTAAAACTATAAAGAAAAATCTTAGATATAAAAAATATGTAAGAGTGCATATAGTTTTCCAAAATTCTTTTGTATATTGTGACAAGAACAAAGTTTGAAAACAACAGTCTTAAAGAACATTTAGGAAACCACCATGTGACTCTTTTGCTTTCACCCCATTGGCCAGAACATGCCACGTGGTCATTTGCATTCTATTTCACAGGTGAGTTTCAAAAAATCAGTCTCTAAGATGGAAATAAGAGAATTTTGGGAAGCACTCTTGGATTCAACCTCTGTAGAGGAGAAATAAAGCAAGATTCTGCAAAGGGAGAAGGAGGGAGATGATGCTGTCACAACAAAGACCTTAGCTGATCCCACAGGCAACTCTGGAGCTAGGATAGCCCTGTAGAATTGTCCCAAACTAGAACAGGGGGGCTACAACTTTGTACTTCCACATTAGCAGACTGCCTCAGGGAAGGAGATAGAATCTTGAGCGAGGCAGCTCTTCAGATGAAGCAGTCACTGGAAGAAGGAGAGACTAGGCTTTGAGCTGTCACCAGTGTCCACTAAGTCCCCATTTTACGGACAAGAAAGTTGAGATACACAGAGATTATATAGTTTTCCCAAGGTTGTACAGCTGGTAAATGGTTGTACCAGTTATCTATTGCCACATAAATGCTGCATAACAAACGTCCATAAAATCTTTAATAGCAGGCTAATAATAACTATTTACTTTTGTGTATGAATCTATAGGTCACTAGGAGGTTCTGCTGATTTGGGCCAGGCTAGGCTGATTTCAGCTGGGCTCACTCATGCATTTATGTCCATGGGTCAGCTTTAGTCTGCCTAGCTTAGAATGGCCTCAGCTGGGATGACCTGGCTGTCCTCCACATGGTCTCTCATCCTCCAGAAAGCTGCCCTGGGCTTGTCATGATGATGGAAAGATTCTGAGAGAGGATAAAACACTCAGAGCCTTTGGAGCCAAAAATTGGAACCAATACATCATCACTTCTTCCACTCTATTGACCAAAGGAGTACCAGGGAAAGTCCAGAGTGAGTGTGGAAAGAAGGCATATAGATCCACAGAGGCATGGAAACCCAGAACCAATATACCACAGAGATGGAGCCACGAAGCGGACTCTTAAGAGCCATATTTGTAACCATTATTCCACAGCCATCTCCTTAGCTAATCTTTTATTAGTATCTATTTCAAGTTCCTTCAATTTATGTGCCCAGCATCTTCACGGGCACTGTGAAGGGACAAAGTCCTCCTTTCAAAGAGCTTACAACATAGCTAAGGATACAAGATACTCAACATGGCAAATTTGGTGACAAGGAAATCAAGACAAATGGTAGCAACAGGAATCAAAGGTAGGAAAGGATACTGTGGACTGGAGAGTTGGGAGGCCAGTGAGGATTGATCTGGGTCTTGCAAAGTGTGCAGAATTGAGTCCAATGGTAAAGAGGGACAAATAACTCCACTTCTTCTTCCCTCCCCAGGGAACTGACAGAAGGGGAAGGAAAGGAGAGATGGAGTGGGGGATCCAGGAGGAAAGCAGTTTTCTAAATCCCCTCTCAGGTGACTACTCAGCCCCTTAGGATTTCCTTCTACCTGCCTTGGACATGCATTGAGTGCCCAACATGCCACAGACAATCATATTCAACTCTTACATGAGTTTACTACCTCCCTTTTGAACATGGTGGGTTCTCAGAAAAATCTTTGGGTTTGCTGAGCAGAAGGGTAGACAGCACTCTCACAGGGGGGACAAGAGTAGATGGCTCTATAAAGGAAAGGAAATACAGCTACCGAGGGGAGGGATCAGGAAGAGGGCTTGGAAGGAGACAGAAGAGAGTAGGTGAGGTCTGAACAGATGTTTTGAGGACAAGGAATGACGTGTGAAGACACCTTTTCAGGAAATGTTGCTACGTGGTAAGCTGCAAGACTATGCTCCAGGTCAACAGCCTTTAGCAAAGACCAATGGCATTTCTCAAGGCTTTGGAAGTTATATTTCTGTTTCTTTGAATGCTGAGATGACCCTTAGGATAGAAACAAGGAAGTCAGTTTTCTTTGGTTTCCTTGCCATATGGCAGGCTTACTCATAGCAAGCAAATTTTTTCCCTATAAGATAGTTGGTTTGGAGTAAGACAACTTGAGTTTAAATCCTGACTTTTCTTCTTGCTAAGTTCATCATTTTGAATGTGGAATGTGACCTCGCTGAGCCTGCTTCTTTATCTGTTATAGGAGGATAAAGTCTAACTCATAGGGTTTTGTGAGGATTAAATGAAATGAAATGTGTCAAGTGCTTAATTATGCCTGCACATAGTAATTGCTTTATTAAAGAGGTAGCTGGTGTTATTATCATGATCCTAAAATTTAGTATTATTATCCTGATTTTACATATAAGAATGAAGACTTTGAGAAATCAAGTCCACCTTCCCCCAAAACCCTTGTGAAGGGCTTGCCTTTGAACAAAGACACTGACATGGAACAAAGAACAGTAGGCATGCATAAGGCCATGACTGGAGGATGAGAAGCTTTAATGCACAAGTAGGGTGGAGACCAACAATGAAAGCGAAGAGAAGTCAGAGGAAGACAGCAGGACTAAACACTCACAGAGGCCTCCTGTTTGGAGGCCAGTGGTTGGAACAAATGCTCGCACAGAAGTCTTATTGGACGTAGGGATTGGATCCCAGCTGTTTCACATGCTGACTTTGTTTTGTTTTTTAATTTTTTTATTTATTGATTTTAGCGAGAGAGAGAAACATCAATTTTTGTTTCCACTTATTGATGCATTCATTAATTGATTTTTGTATGTGCCCTGACCTGGAATTGAATCCAAAACCTTGGCATATCAGGACGATATTCTAACCAACTGAGCTTCTGGGCCAGGGCCCAGAGGTAAGTTTGTGATCTTAACCAAGTTACCTTACCTCAGAGATTCAGTCTTGTATCTATCAAAGAGGGTAATACCAGGAGTACCTGCTTCATTGGGTTGATTAGTGCAAACTGAGCATCCAGCACAGTCTCTGGCATACAGGATGGGTCCTGAGACCAGGTGCCTGCCCATAAGAACCCAAACTGAGAACCTGAGTCTCTGAAAGATCATGTTCTGGATCCTGCTAAAATGGCCCAACTTGTAGGTCAGTCATCCAAAGAGGGGTTCATGATACAGAGAAAGATATTCTCCAGAGCATGAGGAAATTACTTTAAGCTTAAGCTGAAGGTTTTTGGATAAGACATGCAAAAGAACTTCCTGAAAATCAGGGTTGTCAAATTATATTAGAAATAATGATTTAGGATTGTTGTGTCAGCATCTACGTTAACAGTGAAATATCTGCCCATCTTCCTGGGCTGGGCACAATGTGTCATAATGAGGTGGGCTGAGGCAGTCAGCCACAAAATGCATGTGCCACAGCAAGGGCTGTCTGTGTCCCTGGAGCTAGTAGCAGTTGACTATTGTAAGGAGTGGGGCTGTTCTAACTTTGAAAACTGACCCAGAGCCTTTACCTTCTTCATTACATGTACTTTTGCTCACCCCAGGCTGAGGAGGTAGAGACCCAATGTCAGTAAAGACCTGAGAGAAGAAATCAAATGATTGCTTGGAGCTAAGGGGGCCTGAAGGAAGTGACCACACTGTCACTGATCAGAGCCACCTGAAGAGACATACTCTGAAAGCAGCATTGCCAGAGGTTGTCAGGCAGAGGCGGGGGTCATCTGCCAAGGACCAGCATTTCTGCATAGGGAGGAATGTTGGACTGCAAGGCCATGGGGGCCTGTCCACTTCTGGTTCCAGAAACCAAGTGAAATTTCATTGCTTTTCCAGGGGCTTCCACTGGGGGAGACTATAGTTCCCAGGTGCAATGGGCAAAGGTAGACTGCCAAGAAACAAACCATCTCTAGAGATCATTCACTTTTATTATGTGCTTGTCATTCTTGAAGGCCTGAGCTGCATGGGAGGAGAGAGAAGTGAGGAACATTCTCATGGGTGGGGGATTCAGTGCCATCGCCTCAGCCTCACATCCTAAGGAACCTACCAGGGATTCCTGAGTCACATAGACCCTATTGGCCTGGCTAAGATGCCACAGCCTCCCTGGGGACTGATCATGTCAAGAACAGGAAGGGGCTTGGTCAGAGCATAGACCTGGACATTCAGACATCTGACTCCAAGCTCTCGGCCTTAAGAAATTCCAAGAAGGTAAATCTACCTTTGGAACCCTCGCCTCCTCTTTTATTCACTTTCCCCCTTAGCTTCCACCAGAGGCAAAGGCCCTATGACCTCACAGTGCCCCAATCTTGGCTTAAGGCAAGAAAACCTGATAAACTCTTTACATTAAGGCAGAGGGAGCCCCCTTCCCCCACAAGTTGGGCATTGCTAAACCATCTTAGCACTCTTTCTTCTGAGCTCCCCCTCCAATAATCCACAGAATCTTTCTTAACATAATATTCTAGAGAAACCACTACTAATCCATCAGAATTGGCATACAAGCAAGGTAAAACTTATACAGTGTGTTTGTTCTATAGGGTCAGAAACCTTTAGAAGGAGCACCAAAGTAATGTTGAAGCTACAGTAATGAACCAGGAATGTGGAACTGAAGTTACAGAAGAATGTCAGGTATTTCAAAAGCAAAGGTAGGAAGAGAGAGATGGCAGAGTAAGCAAGTCACCTAAATGTCAATTCTATCTGATTCTTTCAAGTCAATGCAGCTCAACTCCACAAGCACTGACCCTGAGCCTTAAACTTCCTCACGTCATATACTTTTGGTCACCCTCAAGCACCACTAGTAGCTGGTCCCTGCCCTCAAGGAACTTGGAGTATAGTAAGGAACATGGACATCTATGCAACAGTACTGGGCAGAGTAGGAGTGGTGCCTTTTAAAGGAACACAGTGGCCAAGGCAATTGAAAACAGGACAAAAAGCAATCGCTCTGGTTAGGGTATCCTTAGGAAAAGATTCCTGAAGTGAAGCAGTTCATGGGAAGGACCTTGAAGGAGGAGAGTGTGAAAATGGGAAGACAAGGGTCTGAGAGTATGATGCCAGCTGAGGGCAAGTGATTGAGAAAAGGCTTGGAATTAGGGAAGCCAGGCAGATTCAGAGAGTAGGGACATGTCCAGGGGTGGATTAGGGGAGTGGCAGGTGAAAGGCAGGAAGCATACTGGGTCACACGTGGAGGTCCTGAAGGCCAGGAAGAGGGTATGCCCTTCTAAGTCATCACTCAGAGATCAGCTGCTGGAGGATGGGATGTCCCCAGGGATCCATCAGGCTGACTCTCAGGAAGCCTTAGAGAAAGCCTGCCCTTTCTTCCTTTCTTCTTACTAGTATCTACGTTCCTCTATATCTCTGTGTCTTTGCTCATGCTGTTCCCTCCACTAGAAATTCCCTTCCTTTCTACTTTGCACAGCAAAATCCTACTCATCTTCAAAGTCTCAGCACAAAGTTCACCTCTTCTATGAAGGTTTCCTGACTCCCTTATGCAGTTACTAGTTCCTCCCAAGTGCTCCTGCAGCTCTTGGTGCATTCTTTATATGTATGACTTGCATGTCAATGTTCTGTTCACCATTCGTCTGTCTGTCTCCCCATATTAGTCTGTAATCTCTTGGAGGTCAGAGACTGTCTCTTATTCTAGGAATATTACTATCCCTCATAGCTTGCACACTGCCAATAAGTGTGGCAGGAAGGGATGGAGGGAAGAATTAAAAAGGAAAGGAAGAGGGCATCCGTGCTGGTTTAAGTCACTGGCAACTGTGCCCAGTGGCCCAGCCTCCTGGTTTTAGCTGTCTCACATGACCTGGTGCCTTCCAGATTGAGCCCTCAGCTTCCCCTTTCCCCTAATCTAGGCCAAAGAGGACACCCTTCCTATCAGCAGCCACCTTTAGCACCTGCCCAGATGCTCATTAACCCAGATGGCTCCGCTCTGCCCTGAAAGGTGAGGACTGGGCAGAACTCAGGGCTCCAGTAAGTCTCCTTGACCTTACTGCCTGTGAAGAAGGGGAAAAGAAATTTGGGCACCCCTATGCCAGCCCCAGAAAGTGACCCTCCTGCTATATCTGTGGAAGTTTCTGAGCCTCAGCACTCTGATCTTGGACAGACACCTCAACAGCTGTGGCGTTGAGCTGGGGGCCAACGATGGGTATCTGCACTGGGAAAGAAACTGAGGCATGGAGAAGGGATATGACTTAAGCTAAAGATGTGAGGAAAGACTGGGGCCAGGCAGAAAGAAAGACAAGTACGTAGGTCGCCTCTCTGGGCCAAAGGCCAGGTGCTCTCCAATGCCACTTATAGGGGCCAATCCTCCAACCTCCCAATTCTTCAGTCTTCATTCCTGTGTTTTCTCTCCACAACACAGAAGGCTAGGGAAAATGGAGGTTGTGAGAACAACAACCTGACAAGAAGGCCAGAATAGACCAATTAGAACACAGGGATCCCACCTCCCAGCCCATGTAGCGACCTGCCGCACCTCCAGCTTTAAGACTCCATCTTTCCTTGGAAGCTCTCCTTCCAGAGAGGCTGAAGACAGGCCCTGGGGCAGGCAGTAGATGAAGACTGGATTCCAGCCTTTCGGGAAGTGAAAGAGTTCGTTTTCCCCATGTTCATTGGACCAGACTAGCTATCTCACCACCCCCCCCACCCCCCCAGAGTGCTGTGAGCCCAGGCTTGTCTCTTGTTTTCTTTCAATTTCAATTTCCCTCTTACTCCTCCTCCCACCTCCTTCTGGGAGGCACTGGAAGGAAAAGCTAGGGACCCTTGGCACCAGCTATCCCTGGGGTGTCATTTAATGCTGCCAGTAATCGCCATCTCCAGGCTTATTATTAGCTCTCTTTCCCTCATGGCTACTCTTGTCATCCCTGAATCAATTGATATCTCTGTGTGTGAACAACGCTCCGTGGTTGAGGGTCAACCTATGAACCAGGAGGTCAACACAGTTCAATTCCCAGTCGGGGTGTAAAGGCATATGCCCGGTTGTGGGCTCTATCTCCAGTGTGGGGCATGCAGGAGGCAGCTGATCAATGATTCTCTCTCATCATTGATGTTTCTATCTCTCCCTTCCTCTCTGAAATCAATAAAATATATATATATATATATATATATATATATATATATATTTTTTAAATACAAAAACAGGATAGTGATAATACACACACATACACACACTGTGAATGGGAAGAAAAAAGGGCTTCTCTCCACTGTAATTCCTGTAATTCCTGTCCTAAAACCCTCCAACTCACTGGGAGGCAGGAAGCAGGAAGTAGCATGCAGGGGCTACTTCTGAACCAAAGCACTCTTCTGAACCTACAGAGCAATCATGTAACAGCAAGCTCAGAAAAAGAGAGTATTTAAGGGCAAGTATGAGGAAGGCAGACAAAACTAGAATCCAACCAATGGGTGTGAGGATGGCAAGAGGGAAGGGGGTAGGGGCTGGGTGGAGGGAGACAAAGTGTGTGTGGGGAGGGGGGGCGGGGAAGGACATCTGTAATAGTGTCAACAATGAAAATAAAGTTTAAAAAATAATAATAAGAAAAAATGAATAGCATAAATAAACGTGGCAAAAATTGATAGTTGTTGAATATGGGTATATGGGGCTCATTATACTATTATTTACACTTTTGTATGTTCAATTTTTGTTGTTTTTTTAAAATATGTTTTATTGGTTTTTTACGGAGAAGAAGGGAGAGGGATAGCATTAGAAACATCGATGAGAGAGAAACATCGATCAGCTGCCTCCTGCACACCTCCTACTGGGGATGTGCCCGCAGCCACGGTACATGCCCTTGACCGGAATCGAACCCGGGGCCTTGCAGTCCACAGGCCGACGCTTTATCCACTGAGCCAAACAGGCTAGGGCTGTATGTTCAATTTTTGTATCACCAATTTAAATTATGTATGTTGCTTAAATAAAGCTGTTTGACACTTTTAAAAAAAGACAAAGAATTGATAAAGATTTCTCTTCCAAACAAAATAGAGTCCTCACAGTGAGGACGAGAACACCGCAGATCATTTAGGTGTTTAATTTGCCAGACAGGAGAGCAGAGCGGAGAAAGATCTAGTAACGTGACATTATGCTTGTGAATGTGTTTCATAAATTTCAGAATGCTCTACAAATGCAGGAAGTCCTATCGGTCCCTGCATAGGCGGCAGGAGGAAGACCCATGATGGGGGTGGGGAGGCTGGATGGGGGCACTCAGACCTGCCCCTGCCCCCATTTCAGGGTCTTTGGCTTCAGGACTGTAAGATTATAATGATCACACCTCCGTGGACACTTCCGATTCCCAGTGTCCACCCTTCTATCAGCGCGTCATGATTTATGGATGTGAAAATGTGGTCCTTCCATGGCATGTCCAGCCAGTGTCCTTCGGAGAGCAGGTCTGTTTGAGCAGCTGCTGTAGGTGTGAAACCTGGAGGGTGCCTGTTGGCCGTGAAGCATGAAAGGACCCCCATCGGCGGCCCCTGTCCTCCCTGCCCAGCCTCAGGTGATGGGAGAAAAGTTGGGTCAGGGACCTGGCCCCAGGTGCGGTCCTTGGAGCAAAGGCAAAGTCCAGCCTTCTGCAGATGGCCAGGGCAGCGAGAGATAAGGGCCATACTTTGGACTCCACGCCGAGCCTCATGAGGGCCCCGGCATCCCTGCGCCCCTACATCCCTTCTGCTGGCTGTCCCGCTCCCCCCACCTAGTTAAAAAGGGAAGACGCGGTGGCGGGGCGGGGGGAGGGATAGCCGGTCACTCACTGCACCCAGAAAGCGAGGTGGCACCTGCCGCCGAACCCTCGCCGCCTCCTCTGCACTCGGAGCCTCCGGGGTCCGGCCGAGAGGGGAGCGAGCGCCTGAAGGTGGCACGCGGCTCCAGTCCTCCCGCTCCAGCTCAGGTGCAAAGGAAAGAGGGAAATGGGGACCCTGCGAAGCGAGCTCTTCTTCCCGGGAGGGTGGTGGCTGCGTCCCGGGCAGGGGCTCCTCCGTCCCCAAGGCCCCATGGGCGTCCCCATGCGCCGTCGGTCCGGCGCCCACGGTGAGAGGGCGGTGCCTGCCCTCGTCCCCGCCCCTGTCCTGCCACCTTCCCTCCACCGGCCCTGCGCTGTGCTGCCCGGGTCCTGCGGGCCGCTCGGTCCCAGACCCAGGCCCGGCAGCGGGGCTGGCATCGCTGGGAGAGCCGACCGCTAGCTGGAGCCCTGCGGGCGGGGGCCGGCAGCGCGACCCGCTGGCGCCGGGACACCTGCGAGCACAGGTGAGCGAATGGGGGCGAGAGTCGCGGGGAAGCCAAGTAGGAGGACGGCCAGCGGGAGACAGAGCCCTTGGAGGGAGGGGCCTGGGAGACAGCGACGCTTTTCTTCCTGGCTCCTAAATCAGGGAAAAGGTAAGGAGAGGGGGCCCAGGTCCACCTGGAGAGGGGCCAGCAGCTGCTTAAGAGGCTCCTCTATTCAAGCCCTGCCTACGCAGAGGGTGGGTCCTCTACCCAGGTAGAGGGGGAAGGGATGGAGCTCCACACCTGGCCCCCTGCTCCATAGACGTGTCCACAGAAACTGGGGGAGACCCGATGTATCCCGAGACCAGAGAGACCTTGCTTCTGCTCTGCTCATCTCTAAGGCCACGGCCTGATCACTGCTCCTCCCTCACACCGTGTCTTTGGCCAGGAGCGTTCAGGTAAGGGGTGGGCAAACTTGTCAGTAAAGGGCCAGGTGGTAAATATTTTAGGTTTCAAAGTCTATACGATCTCTATCGAAACTAGCTGGAAAGCAGTCAGGGACCATCAGTAAACGAGTAAATGTGGTTGTGTCCCAATAAAACTTTCATTATGGACACTGGAGTGTGAATTTTATGTATGTTTTCTCTGACATGAAATCGTATTTTTAATTTTCCCCCCAACTATTTAAATATGTAAAAAGCATTCTTAGCTGGCAGGTTGAACAAAAACAGGTGACAGGTCCGGGCAGTCTCCTGTCCTCTCTCACATGACCTCCCTGCAGGCTGCGTATGGGGAAAGGGAAGCTGTATCTGGGTGCAAGGGGAACCCCCCACCTGGGGGCATCCAGGAAACTGGGGACTTGCCTATCCAACTCCTCTCAGAACTACAGCCTCATCTGAGGCCAGCGTGGGAGTTTATATGCCAAACGTGCTCACACGTGGAGGAAGTATATAGTTCCAGGGGCTTTCTAACCAGCCAGTGGGGGCATTCCCCACCCCCACCAAGTCAGAGATGAGGCAGCCATGCTCTCCCAAAGTGACCAAGCCCTTGACTCTCCATCCTCCTCCCCTCCCCACCTCCGTCACCTTGGTCTCAGGTCTAGTGCCACCCACTGATCAAGGCTGGCCCTTCCATTCATTTTCTCTTTGTAGACTCAGGGGACCCCTTTCTCCTGGACCTCGGAACTATGAACCTTTGGATGTGACCTAGGAGAGAAGGGATGCAACCTTTTGGTCCAACAGATGAACGTCCCCTCCGAGGACTTGTGGAGTCCCGCATTGAGACTTATGGGGGCCAGCATCGGGCTTCTGCCCAGAGTACTGGCAGCAATATCTATGCCCGAAGAGGCGTCATACTGGTGAGTCCAGGCCATGCCCCAAAGGTTACCTGGGTGGGGCAGATGGGAGGATGCCCAGGCTTTCAGGTCTCTGCCTTTCATCGGATCATATTCCTATCCCTCACCCTTACCTTCTCTCCTGGGTTGGGAGAGGTTGAGGAAGGCAGTGCTGGGCCAGGCTCCTAGGACTCTACACCCATCCCAGACAGATGGGGCGCTCGAGGCAGAGAACCAGGGTTGCCAGGCCCTCAGAGGAGGTGCTGTTAGACAGGTCCGAGTCAGGGAGCTGGGGAGCTGCGCCAAGCCCTGGGGATGGCACCTCCCACACTCCCACTTCTCCTGGGAGGAGCCTGTGGGCTCTGAGGCAGGGCTGGAGGAAGAGCAAAGGTTCAGATGCCCCTACTCTGAAAGTGGGGAGGGGTGTGGGGGCTTCCTGGCTCCACCCTGGCTCCACCCTACTGGCCTGCCTCCAGTGCTGACCAAGGAAAGGGGTGTGGCAGCCCGCGGTCTTTCCCTCCACCTCCACGGTTCCCTCCACCTCCACGGTTCCCTCCTCCTTGAAAGCAGTTCTGCTTCCCGTTGGGGGTATCCCCAGCCTTACTGGAGCAAGATGTGTCCCTGGGAGACAGGGAGGACAGCTGGGGGTTCTCCCAGACCGAGGGCGGAAAGGCAGAATAGGAAGACTGTGGAGTAATTCCAACCACAGGCCAATCAAGGAATGTGACCGGGCCTGTCCAGGAGGAGACTTGTGGCCTCAGCCTCTCATACCGAAGGGCAGCTGCCCCCACTGGATGGGACACAGGCTGCATGTCCCTGGGGAGGAGCCACATATGTGTGTGGCCTCATCCCCACATGTCAGGGAGGCTGTTCCCAAACCAGGGAAGCTGTGAGGGACCCAGATGTAGTGTGCACCGTGCATTGTGCATGCAAGCCTAAGGTGTGGGCGTGCACACGTGAGTGGGCAGACATGAGGAGGACACACACCAGAGCCCAGGCGTGTGCGCACCTGTGTGCTGCTCTGCAGGAGGCCCTGCTTCTGCCCTGGACTCACTCGAGGAGCCAACTTGGCATGTCCCTGCCCAACCCACTTGGCCTCCCTGGCAGCAGCCACTGTGACTCAGGGCAGGAGCGGCTCACACCAAACTGGTTTGAGGGGAGAAGTGAGTCAGTTCAGCTTGAACGGGTGAAGTCCTGGCCCCTGTCCCTCCCTAGGACTTCTGGGGGAAGGGAGACACCCCCTGACCTGTCCTTGCTCTTCCTCCAGGATCCCGGTCGCCTACGCCTCCAGGACTATGTCCCCTTTGCCAAGAGCTCTGGCCAAACCCGAATCCTGTCTCCCATGAGGTTTCGAGAACCAGAACTTGAGAGAAAGCTTGGAAGCCCTTTTGGGGCTGGTCCACCTCACTCTCCCAAACTCAAGGTAAGAGGTCCCTGTCTTCCCATTGCCATGCTCACAACCTGAGCTGTGATATCCTCCCGCGATATTAGAGCTGCGAGCTCAGGCAGCCCTTCCAGCGAGCCACTGGCTCTGTCTGGAGTCCTTCGCAGGGATACATCTCTAAGCTATGCTGCTTCATAAAAATGTCCACATTATGGGCAAATATCAAAATGCTGCCTGAGACCTCTGGTTTCCTAAGTCCTGCTCTGGTCTCCCCCTGACGGTCCTGCTAAAGGATTCTGTCTCAAGAGACCCCTGGAAGGCACCTTTCTGGTCAGGAAGCCCAGGTCAGACCTCTCTGTCCAGGGACCTTTCTGCAGACCAAAGTGCCTCTCCATCCATGTTCCAGTGCACCCTTGCCCCTGTAATCCCTGTCCCCGAGGCTTCCATACACACACACACACACACACACACACACACACACACAGAGTCCTCCCTGGGCTGTTGGGCAGCGTGCCTGGGCTGTGGCCACAACTAATCCCTTTCTCAATTCCACCAGGAAGTCACCAAGGCCCATGAGCTGGAGAGGAGGCTGTACACATTCAGCATGTTTGGGATGCCCCGCCTGCCCCCTGAGGACCGGCGGCACTGGGAGATAGGAAAGGGCAGCGACAGCGACTTGACCATTGAGAAGTCCTGGAAGGAGCTGGTGCCTGGGCACAAGGTGGACCTGTAACATAGTGTTTGTCCCCATGGGGTTACAGATACAAGTACACACATCTCACCTCTGTCTCTTCCCAAGGGAAAGACCTCGGGTCATGTGGGGAGAGTGTTTGGAGAGATCTTACTCTGGGTCAGGGTTCCCAATGTGGGGCAAATGCCCCACAGGGGGACAATTTGATTTTTAAGTGGGGGAGCAATTTGAGAATGAGTTATTAACAGTAAATTTTTTGCATTTCTTACAGTTCTAGGGGCCTCATCTACAGTATATAAATATATAGTGAGCCCAGCCAGCATGGCTCAGTGGTTGAGCATCAACCTATGAACCAGGTCGCAGTTCGATTCCAAGTCAGGGCATATGCCTGGGTTGCAGGCTTGATCCCCAGTGTGGGGCATGCAGGAGGCAGCTGATCAATGATTCTCTTTCATCACTGATGTTTCCATCTCTCTCTCCTTCTTCCCTCCTCTGTGAAATCAATAAAAAAAAATTTTTAATTAAAAAAATAAATATATAGCGACATATTTATGTATTTCAGTTCTCTATTTTATGTTTTGAAACTTTATTTACTATTTTTTTCATATCATTTCATATTATTTTTTTAACTACTTCTTAGTGATTTCTTCCTCAGTACTTCAACTGTCCTTTCATTCTTTTTATTTTTCTCTTTCATGGATGCCATGTTCTTTGGAAGCTTGGTTAGACCAAGTTAATAGCCTTCTGGCTTCCTCCACGTAAATAGAAATTCACTTTTTGAATAATAAGAACTATATGTCATGGGGGGGTGGGAATCAGGATTTTAGAGATGGTTAGGTGGGGCATGGCCAAAAAAAGGTTGGAAATCACTGCTCTATGTTCAATTCCAAACTCTGTCACTTACTAGTGAGACCTTGATCATGACAGCAAATCTCATTGAGCCTCAGTCATCTCACCTGTAAAATGGGGATGACACCTATACACTGGAGATTTGGTTTAAAGATTAAAAAGTCATCTATAAGCCCTGACTGATGGAATCAGTGGTGAGCATAGACGGATGCTCTGAAAGGTCTTGGGTTCAATTCCCAGTCAAGGGCATGTACCTGGGTTGCAGCTTCAATTCCTGGCTCCAGTCAAGCTGTGTGCAAGAGGAAACCAATATCTCTCACATTGGTGTTTCTCTCTCCCCTCCCTCCTTCCTTCCCTTCCCTTCCACTCTCTAAAAATCAGTAGGAAAAAATATACTCAGATGAGGATTAACAACAACAACAACAACAACAAAGTCATCTATGAAGTAGATCCAGTAGCGTAACAAATGGTAGCTGTTGTTCTGTTCTTTTCACTGTTCCCCAACTGAACCAGCCCCACTTTCATCCCAGGAGATGAGCCGGGAGCTTTGCCACCAACAGGAAGCACTCTGGGAGCTACTGACCACAGAACTGATCTACATACGAAAGCTCAAGATTATGACCGATGTGAGCCCCCTTGGTCCCAGCCCTGGACCCATCCTCAGCCATATACCCATCTCCCTTACATTTTCTCTGATCCTCCCAGACCAGAGGAGCAGGGTTGCTGGGGGAAGAAGGGGCAGGATACCAATAGATCCCTCTGGTTTGAGACCTTCCCAGGATCTTGGGAGAGAGGTTGGCAGTACCGAAGTTGGAGATGGGGATGCATTAAGGGGCTAGCTGGGGTCCTGAGAGGAAGAGGCCAGTTGCTGAGACCCTCATCTCTCCCTTCATCTAGCTCCTAGCCGCTGGTTTGCTGAACTTGCAGCGAGTAGGACTGCTGACAGAAGTAAGTGGGAGCTCAGGAAGGGAGTCTAGTACATCCCAAGCTCTAAGCCTGAGAAGTGGGGGATAGGGTTGGAGGGGTCACAGAGAGCCCTCTAGGCTACCCAGTCTGACTTTCCACTGTCCCATTTTCTAGGACACCACCTGCCCTTCCTACTCCCCTTCTTGGTCTAGACCTCAAGTAGGCCACAGGTCCCATCCCACTCCTCACCACCCAAGCTTAGCAGTTCTTGCTTGTTCATGGCCAATGTTGCCTGCCAGAGACCTGCCAAGGCATGCTGCTAAATTCTGCTCCCTCCTCCAGGTGTCAGCTGAGACCCTGTTCGGAAATGTCCCCAGCCTGATTCGAGCCCACCGGAGCTTTTGGGAAGAGGTGCTGGGGCCTACCCTGGGGAAGACTCGAGCCTCTGGCCAGCCTCTGGACCCTGTCAGCCTGCAGGACGGTTTCCTGGCGGTGAGGCATGAAGGGTTTGATGAAGTGGGACTGGGGAAGCCCAGGGGTTCTGTCTGCAGGGCATGTCTACACAACTGGAATCCTTCCATGACTTGAGGGAGTCCCAGGGCACAGCCCCTTCCCCAAAATATCACTTTACCCCCTGTCCTTCACTTGACAAGTATGAGCTCTGCCCCAGAGTTTCCTTGGGCTTCTGGAGACCCTTATGTATGACATGAAATTGCAGCTGCCTCAGGAAAG
This sequence comes from Murina feae, assembly GCA_004026665.1. Lineage (NCBI taxonomy): Eukaryota > Metazoa > Chordata > Mammalia > Chiroptera > Vespertilionidae > Murina > Murina feae. The sequence goes on from PVJC01000493.1 coordinate 52,837, forward strand.
AGTTACACCTAAGCTCTTATCAACTATAACATCTTATTTCTTAGACAGAGATCCACTGACAAACAGCTGGAAGCAAGAATGGGGCCTGGGTGAGGGGTGTAAAAGACCACCAGGGTGCCCAGAGCATGAAGTATGACAAGAGAAAGAAAGAAAGAAAGAAAGGATCAGACTTTCCCAGTTTTCTCCAACCAGGAAGATGTGGGCCTTGCCGAGTTGGAAAGGGGTAGTGAGTTGGGGAGACAGTCTCCTAGGAGCCATAGGTGGCCCCCTTCCACAGGACAGGGCTTCTGGGCCAGCCTCAGATCACCACCCCACTGTCGGGTGAAATGGGATCTGCATGTCCTGAAAACGTTTCGGCTGAATTATTGATGGCAGGAGTGAATTCAAAGCAGCAGGGCAGGCAGGGGCTGTGGGCAGGAGCTAAGAGAGCAGCAGTAGGTTGGCCTCTCAGGTCCTCAACTCCTCCTTGGAATCCAGAGAGCAGGGCTGGCAGTCATGGGAGGTAGGGATTGGCAGGAGCTGGACTAAGGGTCTATGAGAGGCTGTCTCCACCCCCCACCCTACCCTGTACACCCTGATGCCCATGCTCTTCAGCCAAAGCCCGTATCTCATGACCTTTCTCTGCCTGCTCACCCCCCAACCCCGTCCCTCTAGATCAGCCAGCGGTTCCAGCCCTACGTCCAATACTGCCTGAAAGTGAAGCAGACCATGGCTTACGCCCGGGAGCAGCAAGACAATAACCCTGTCTTCCGTACCTTCGTGCAGGTGGGAGAGGGGGTGGCGGGAAGGGAGATGGGCAGACTCTAGACAACTGGATTCCCCTCTGCCCCCCACCCCTAATCTCCAGCTGGGCCCAAGGCTGAGTTCATCAATTAGGGTGGGGCAGACTGCTGACCCCCTGCCCACCTTCCCTGGCAGTGGTGTGAGAAGCACAAGCGCTCAGGGAGGCAGATGCTGGGTGACTTACTCATCAAGCCCCACCAGCGCATCACCAAGTACCCACTACTGCTACAGGCCGTGCTCAAGAGGACACCTGAGGCACAAGCCCGCCAGGCCTTGAGCGACATGGTAGGTGGCCTGGCAGGGCCAGTACCCTGGGAGTTGGAGGCTGGTGTGCGGGAGCTGCCCTCCAGGAATACTTGAGGGTCTCTTTTCTTTTCTTTTTCTTTTTTTAAAAATATATTTTATTGATTTTTCACAGAGAGGAAAGGAGAGGGATAGAGAGTTAGAAACATCGATGAGAGAGAAACATTGATCAGCTGCCTCTTGCACATCACCTACTGGGGATGTGCCCGCAACCCAGGTACATGCCCTTGACGGGAATCGAACCTGGGACCTTTGAGTCTGCAGGCCGACGCTCTATCCACTGAGCCAAACTGGTTAGGGCAAGGGTCTCTTTTCTTGAACGTACGTGACTGTGTGGCGCTAACCAGCCAGCCTATAAGGAGGCTGTGGTTGCCATTGGTTGGGTGGGATGCACAGGGTGTGAAGCTGAGCTGCTCCTCCTGCCACACCCCACCCTCACCTAGATAACAGCTGTGGAGTCGTTCCTGCAACACATCAATAAGCAGGTCCGCCAGGGTGAAGATCAGGAGAGCTTGGTGGCAGCAGCCCAGCGCATTGGGGCCTACGAAGTGCTGGAGCCGTCCAGTGAGGAGATGGAGAAGGTGAGAGAGGGAAAGAGGGTCAGAGAAAGCAAGGTCCCCAGGAAAGTGGATGCAGTGGAGGCCTGGAGGGGAAAGGGTGGAGGTGCCACAGAGGAGTGTGCCCATCATTCCTTCCTGGTGGTGAGGGTCCCAGGGACAAAGTTCAAAAGAGTAGAAAAAAAGGCGCTGAAATGCTTCCTCTCCCTCCAAGTGGAGGATGGAGGACAGATGGAAAGAGCCAGTGCTGGTGACAGAACCAAGACCATCTTGGCCAGGAGGTACACAGGAGTCCTATCCAGTCCCCTGACCCTCTCCTCTCTGTGTCCCTCAGAACCTGCGTCCTTTCTCCAACCTGGACCTGATGTCCCCCATGCTGGGGGTTGCTCCTGAGCACACCAGGCAGCTGCTGCTGGAGGGACCTGCGAGAGTGAAGGAGGGGCGAGAAGGGAAGGTGAGGGAGCATGGGTGGGAGCAGAGATGATGGGAGATGGATTGAAGAGAAGGGAAAGATGATGGGAGAAGGTGGGGTAAGAGTTATATAAGATGAAAATGGGAGAGAGGGGTGTGTGTGTGTGTGTGTGTGTGTGTGTATGTATTCTATCTCTGTGTGTGTGTCTATGTGTGTGACTGGGTCACTTCTGTGTGAGTATGAGGAAGAGGACATGGTTCTGGCTATAGCTCTGATTCTTTGTACAACTCTGAGTTAGCCACTTTTCTTGCCTGTCAAGTGAGAGAAGGGACCAAGCTGACACCCCCTCCAGCCCTAGTATTCCACAACGTGCACTTGTTCCTATATATGTGCACACCCACATGTGCACACTCATGTATGAGCCCCCACATGTGCACACTTATGCATGAGTACAGTCCCTGTCCCACCCTTCCCCCTGCTCCAGCTAACCTGGCCTCTTTCTCCTACACATGCCCCCAGCTGGACGTGTACCTGTTCCTCTTCTCTGACGTGCTCCTGGTGACCAAGCCTCAACGCAGGGTGGACAAAGCCAAGGTTATCCGCCCCCCCTTCATGCTGGAGAAGCTTGTGTGTCGACCACTCCGGGACTCTAGTATGTCTCCCCTTCAGGGACTTTGTCCCTCCCCTTTCCTCTTGGCAGAGGGAAAGAGGCGTCAGGATGGGGTTCCAAAACAGTCCAGCCCTTGAAGCAGACCTTTTCCCCCACTCAGACAGCTTTCTGGCGATCCACCTCACTGACTTCCAGTGCGTCTCCAATGCCCTCATCGTGCACTGTCCTAGCGCTGCAGACCGTGCCCAGTGGCTGGAGAAGACCCAGCAGGCCCAGGTATGTGAGAGCCAGGTGTGGAAGGGATGGCTGGGGGCCCTGGAGCTCAGAAACTGGAGCACAGACGGGAGGAGGAAGAGAGAGAGGCTGGAGTTGATGCAGACTCAGACTGTCCTCAGGAGGGAGACACAGCCTTGACTATCCCTGACCATTATAAGAGGAGAGATGAGCCCCTTGAGCCACCTGCTCTGCCAGTCCTGGGAGAGTCCAAGACAGCATCCCCTAGAAGTTTCTACACCTTGAAACAATTTACTTCTGAACTTCAGTCTCATCACCAGACGTTCATGAGGCCCTTGCTGGCTGCAGGCACCAGCTCAGTGCTAGGCAATCAGAAATGAGTAAAACAATGTTCCTGCCCTCAAGAAATGTGCATGGCAGCCTGGCTAGACAAGTTAGTGTACGACTATAGAAACATGCATATGTAATGGGACTCAGCCCAGAAGGGAATAATTTGTTCTGCCTGATGGGCTGGTTAGGAAGGGGACAGATGAGGGGGAGGGTGCGCTGAGAAGCCTTCACTGAGGAGCCCTTATCTGAGCTCCGTTTGGGGGAATATCTAGGAGTGTTTCAGGGAAACGGGGTGGGTAGGAAAGGTATTTCAAATGGAGACACGGAATGTGCAAAGGTCGGAGATATGAAACAGCTGTGTGTGTTGAGAGACGCACCAGCCTGGGAGTCACCGGCAGACACAGCGGCAGAGAGGCTGAGAGGCAGGCCCCGCCAGCTTGCCCATCTCCCATGCCACGTAAGGAACTTGAACTTTGTCCTTCAGATGACAGGGAACCAGTGAAGGTGCTGGAAGTGACGTGGGCAGATGTAGGTGATTAAAGCTAGAGGCATTCAGGAGGCAGAGCCAAATGGAGCTGTACTGGCACCACAAATGGGGAAACTTAAAGTAGCAGCAATGTGTTATTTCCTAGTTCTGGAGGCAAGAAGCTGAAAACCAGGAGGCTACACTTTCTCTCCAAGGTCCTAGGGGACAACCCTTCCTTGCTTCTCCCAGCTTCCAGCTGTTCCTTGGCTTCTCTATTCTCTGCCTTTGTCCAAAGTTCCCTCTCCTGTCTCTCATGAAGACACCAGCCATTACATGTAGAGCCCACCCTAAATCCAGGATGGTCCTTATCTTAGGATCTTTGCACCTTCTTTCCAAATAAGGTCACATTCCCAGGACCTAGCCAAATCTTCCTGGGCTACTGTTCAACCCACCTCAGGAGCAGAATGACCAAAGTAGTGTGAGGAGTGGAGCTGGACTTAAAGGACAGGGGAGATCATGAGCAGAAGAATCAAGGGAGCACTTGGATGGGATTTGTTTGGGGACAGTGACCTGTGTGTCTGAGTCTGGAGCAAAAGGTTTATGTGAGCTGGTGATTGAGAGACAGGCTCTACAGGATCCCAAGAGCTACAGAAGAGGGTGGCCTGGGCGAGACTGGAACTGAATTGGGTTGATGAGAGAGAACCAGCATAGATTCTTGAGCCAGGAATGCCATGGTGAAATCAGTGTGTTTTGTCTTTGTCTTGAATTGTAATGTGACAGTGACACGTGGGCTGGGGGAGGGCAGATTGGTGGCAGATTTACTCTGCTAGTTTGGGTGTGAAATATTGAGGTTTATTTAATGCCATGGTCTTTGGGACACATTGCCAAGAAAAAAAGAAAGAAAGAAAAGAAAAGGGGGTAGAGAGGAAGAAAGGAGCTAAAGAAGAAGAAACAGGTGAGCCTTAGGGAGATGGATTAAAAGCCTCCACTGAATGCATGAGCATCTAGGCTCAAACACCAGTTCTACCTCTCACTCGCTGGGTCATCTTGGATGAGCTTCCATTTCTTCACCTGCAAATGGATATACTGTTATTATTTATCACAGTCCTTGCTTCACAGAGAAGATTCCAAGGTCATTCCGATTAAGCAAATGCATGGTCACAGCTCTGTAACCCTTCCACAGAGACCACGCATGATTGCTCCCCAAGGTTCCCGTATGAAAGACTGCTTTGGCTGTGGTGTCCCTGACAGAAATGAATCCTTAGGAAGAGAAACCTGTTTGTTTAGTTGTTGTTTCCTAGGGTAGCAATATTAAGTTTTAAACAGAAGCACTTGGAAATGTGTTAGTGGGAGACAGCCAAGGGGAGGCATCTTAGAGGCTTGTGGAAACATGAAAACACAGACCTGAGTTCAGGTGAGAAATGAGGATGAACTATGAAAGTTGCTAAGAGAGTAAATCTTAAAAGTTCTTATCATAAGAAGAAATTTTTTTCTAACAATGTATGGTGATGGATGTTAACTAGACTTAGTGTGGTGATCATTTCATTATATATCCTATATAATAAAAGCCTCATATGCTAACTGGTTGGCCATACAACCAATCAAAGCATAATATGCTAATGATAAGGTAAGGCCACTCAACCGCTCTCTATGACATGCACTGATCACCAGGAGGCCAGACGTTATGACCAGTAGGTTAGCTTGCTGCTGGGGTCCAGTAAATCAGGACTGAGTGAGATGGGCTGGACATGCCCTGGGGCCTTCCCATGGTCCCTCCCCAGGTGGCCAACATCCCAAATCCCTCCCTGGCCCTGATCCTGCACCAGTGGGGTTCCTTGGCCTGGCCTATGCCCTCTCACAATCTGGGCTGAGAGGGACCCCCCCCAAAGTGCACAAACTTCATGCGCTGGGCCTCTAGTGTGTATGTGTGTGTGTGTGTGTACTATCTAATAAAAGAGTAATATGCAAATTGACCGTCACAAGATGACTGCCCCCATGTGATCAAAGATGGCCACCATAAGATGGCCAGCAAGGGAGGGCAGTTGGGGGGGCCCAGGCCTGCAGGGGAGGGCAGTTGGGGGGGCCCAGGCCTGCAAGGGAGGGCAGTTGGGGGGCCCAGGCCTGCAAGGGAGGGCAGTTGGGGAGGACCAGGCTGGCAGAGGAGGACAGTTGGGGGGACCATCCTGGCAGTGGGAGGGCAGTTAGGGGCAATCAGGCCAGCACAGGAGCAGTTAGGTATTGATCAGGCTGGCAGGGGAGTGGTTAGGGGCAATCGGCAGGCAAGAAGTCGGGAGCCAGCAGTCCTAGATTGTGAAAGTGATGTCCGACTGCCCGTTTAGGCCCGATCCTACTGATGGGATGAGGCCTAAACAGGCAGTTGGACATCCCTCAAGGGGTCCCATATTGGAAAGGGTGCAGGTTGGTCTGAGGGACACCACCTCCATCCCCTACTCCCACTCTGTGCATTAATTTCATGCACTGGGCCTCTAGTGTGTGTGTGTGTGTATACACACACCATATTTTCCGGCGTATAAGACGACTGGGTGTATAAGACAACCCCCAACTTTTGAGAAGATTTTCCTGGGTTAAAAAGTCTGGATGGAAACCATATGAGGCACAAAAAGGAGCCAACCAGAGACACTTGCGGTCTCCATCCGGCTTCATTGATGACCCCCAACTTTTGAGAAGATTTTTCTTGGTTAAAAAGTCATCTTATATGCCGGAAAATACGGTGTGTGTGTGTGTGTGTGTATACACACACATATACATTACCTTGTACACTGAAATTAATATCATGTTATATGTCAATTATACCTCAATTTTAAAAACAGAAGAGGCATTTGAACAAAGAAAGAAATCTTACTGTAGATTATTTCTAAAGAATGCAACTTAATTATATTTAAGGTGTTTAAGTCAAATTAGTGTTCCTCATAGAGCTTGCTGTAATGAATAGATAACAATGATTTGTCATTAGCACATCAGGCAGTTAGGGCTTCTGAAACTTCTGAGAATATGTGAAGAGTCTGTTCTTTAAATATTTTTAAACATTCTTTCCTCAATCTTATCTATGATATTGTATCATAATATGGAGAGATTATTTGGGGAAAGAAAAACCAGAGCTTAGTCTCTGTTTAAATACCATATTAAAAATTCTGAATTGGGGGAGTAAAATATAAATATGGGTTTTTTTGCCATTTAAAAAAGAAGAAGAACAATGAATTAAGGGTGAAAGAAGGAACCTCAAGATATTGTGTCCTCCAGCCCTGTGGGCTGCCACTTCCTTAAATACCTAAAACAGGATGATGACAGTCCCCAGGAAGGCAGAGGTAGGGGATAGGGTTGGGTGTGGGGTGGGGGTGGTTTTAGTGGTGACTGGTCTCCAGATGCCCTGCTTCAGGCCCCCTCATACTTCCCTCTCTCTATGTGACAGGGGCCTTCTCTCTATCCCACTCTCCCCAACACAAACACAGTGTCCATATGGCTGGACTGGCCGACAACCGTCACCACTCCAGTGGCCAGTCAAGTTGTACTGAAGGCTGGATAAGAGTGGAACTGAGGACAAAACTGGAGACAAGCCCAGCCTGTCGGACCGCAGGTGGGGCCCTTACCTGCAGGCAGCCTCCCTTCTTTACCAGCCCCACCAGCAGGACCTTCTTCGTTTCCTTTGGTTCCAAGTTCCAGGACAATACCCCCACCCCTTCTCCTTTTAGAACCCCCTAGGGACCAAAAAAAGTGCTGACATTTTATTATGCAAAATAACTGAGTCCCCTGGTAGGCTCACTACTGACTAATAGAGGAAAGGAGGTCGCTTCTGATGCCTGAAACTCCAGTCTTCCTTTGCAAAACAAAGAACGGAAGCTTTGAAATGAATTTGTCCTGCTGTTATCGCACAGCAGATTCTCAGAGAACCCCCCGCTCTCTATCCCCGTCAGTCACAGTAAACTGCTGAGGCCATTAGGGGATCTACGGCAACCCCCAGGGGTCAGATTTTTTCTCCCCCTCACAGAAACACAGATGGAGATTTCTTCCTGGCGAGTCTGCCCACAGTGGCTTAAGCGTTTAGAGAAAAGGAGCTTCTCAGGGGAAGGCAGACTGAATCTTGGGAAATGCCCATATTTAGGGGATGAGAAGAGGAAAAGACACCAGTGACAGGAACAGAAAGAGATGAAGGCCAAGAAATGAGAGGAGGGGCGGAGCCCAGCTCGGGTTATCTGTGTTCTCGCAGGAGTCATTACATGTCTCTGGGGAACTGTGGTGACAATGGGAACTGCCATTATGTGTGTAAACTGTTTGGCCTGAAGCCCAGCCCGAAATGGGCGCTCCATAAATGTTTGTTGTCATCGTGAGACGGGTGCTTGGTGGTGCTGAGGACTCGTGCTGACTGGGGAGTTGCCTCAACTTCTAGGGGCCTTTGGAAGGAGAGTGAGTGGATCTGGGAGCTGCCCCAGGGACAGCGGGACAGGAGGCATTTCCTCTCAAGACATCCCAAGGCATCAGGTCCCCGCCAGGCAAGGGAAGAGTGTGTGCTGAGGGGGCCCTCCCCTCCTGTTCCCGGCTGCTGGGGTGTCACAGTCTGGCTTAAGCACCAATTTCCTCTTCCTTTCCCACCCTGCCCCCAGCATGTTTTTCCTGTTATCCTTGCTGAGAAAACCTCTGGGTTACTGGAGAGGCTCTGGGGTGGCCGAGGGCTCCTCAAACAGCCCAAGCCCTGGTGTCTGAGGTCCCCGCCTCCCTGCTTCTTCCTGGAGCAGGGCCAGGGGCAAGGTTAGCGGAGATGCTGGTATTGGATGTTCCTTACAGACATCCCACCCCCATTTCCAGTTCTTTTCTTCCATACACTGTCCCTATCCTGAACATCCCAAACACTACATTGAACTTTGGTCTTGTAGGGTAGAAGGGCTTGGCATCTAAGCAGGACAAGCCAGCTGTCCTGGCCACTCCCAGGCCCCAGAATGGCCCCTCCCACACTCAACACAGCTAGAGGCAGGGAGAGGTCCCAGGCCCTGGCCTGGTGTGCTGGTTCCTGCTCCCAGGCACCATCATCTCTTGCTCTGGCCAACAGACCAAGACTTATGAGACCGCTGAGAATCCTCGCAATGCTTTCTCCCTCTGGAGACTGTGACTGGAGAGCCAGGGCAAGGAGAATTGGAAATAGAAGCTCATATCACTGATGTCATTTTCCTATTCCTGTCCACCATTCTCCAATATGTCTCTTATCCTGATCCACCATTTTCCAATATGTCTCTTGTCCTGATCTCCCTAACCACTGTGTTCCTGAGAAGAGTAGCTTTAGGGAGGTCCAGGCACCCAATAGTTGCTGGGTCATATACCTGAAGTGGGGAGATATTCAAATGTTTATCAACCAGAATGGCATGTGCACCAACCAATCAGAAGGGGGCATTGGGAAGGGGTCGGGTCTTAGAAGTCCTCTGCTGTGTGGTATGCTAACTGTCCCCTGCAATTGCTGGATTTTGGGGGGCAGGGTAGTCCTAGGGAAGGGAGGCAGGAGGCTCAGCCAGCAGCCCTGGAATACCAGCATGGAAGTATTTAAGTATTTTAACAGCAATGGGCTATCCAGTGAATATTGACATCAGCGCTGCCCCCAGCAGCCGCCATTCCCTTTCACCAAGCCTCCTCCTTCAGCCTCTCCTCTGTTCTGTGGCCTTCCCTCCTCCTCCCCCAGCAGATGTTATCCTTTCACAGCTCTGAACCCTTTCTGCTGCCCTTGATCACTGCCCTATGACTCAGGAAAAGGCCATGTCCCAGGGCTGTTTCTCTCTACTGTGCAACCTTGAACAAGTCCCTTCATCTCTCGAAGTCTTGTTTTCTCATCTGTAAAATGGGCTCATATCCATGCTTTTCCACTCTGCAGGGTGATGGTGTATCTCAAATGACTGTGTGCATGTGGAGGTGCTCTGTAACCACTTCTCAGATGTCACTATTCTATTCTAATGACGCCTCTATGAAAACATTGGGGCAGGAAGACAGAAAAATGTAATTTATCCTCTCTCCACACCTCTTGAGACGGTCTTGTCTTCATCTCTGAAGGACAGCAGATTCCTCAGTGCAGGACAAAGCTGCTCCTACCCATCCTGGTGGCAGGAGGAAGAATAACCTGAGGACGCAGGACTTACACCACCATCACCACCAATCAGGGAGGGCTTCCTGAAGGAGGAGGCAGACCAGATAGAGGGCTTGCCAAGGGCCATGAGAAGCAGGAAGAACTGTATATGGAGGAAAGGGGGCCTTCTGTCCAAGAGTTCCAATCCTGGTTCTGTCCCACTTCCTTACTGCATGATCTTGGCAGTCATTAACCTCAGTCTCCATTTCTCAGTAGCAAAGTAGCAGCAAAATATATATATATATATGCCTTATCCGGTGTTGGGAAGACTAAAAGAGATAATGTATGTACAGTACTTAGCCCATACAGCAATTGCTCAATAATTGAGGATCTTTTTCTTTCTTTTTTTAAGAGTTTTACTAGTAAATCACTTTTAAAAATTTATTAGAGAGAGAGAGAGAGAGATCAATTTGTTGTTCCACTAATTTATACACTCATTGGTTGATTCTTATATGTGCCCTGATGGGGGATCGAACCCGCAACCTTGGCATATCGGGATGACACTCTAACCAACAATAACCTAGGATCTTAATGGAAGTATTCCCATCCCAGGTCACCCTGCAAAAGCTGAAGTCAGAGGAATTTGTCCAACAGAAGAGGGAACTCCTGGCCCTCTACAGGGACCGGGACCAGGAGTCTCTGAGCACCAGGCCCTCCACGCCTTCCCCAGAGGGCTCTCAGAGCAGCGTGGAGGGGAGGTAAGACCCATAGGGACCACAAGCTTCCCACAGGAAGGAGGCTGCAGGTAAAGAGGGAGAGATGGGAAAAAGCTGAAAAATGATGACAGCGCTTGGGGCAATTCAGAATAGACTGGGGAACCCAGGCTACAGGTTGGAAGACAGGTTGGCATCAGCCATGTGAAGGGCCTCTTGGGGCAGCCTAGGTTAGCCAGCCTAGGGTTGGTGCAGACTGAAAGAAATAAACACAAGAAGCGTGAATTCCCTGAGAGGAGCAGGCTCCCCAGGCTGGGGATGGAGAGTGCAGGCCGGTAGGTATTTGCAAAATGTCGGAGCTGTAGGGATCAGCTTAGTCCAAATTCCCAGAGTGTGAAAGGTTCATCCTCAAAAACAGCTGTTCAGAAGCATGGTTGGAGAAAAAAGAGCCATCACAGGGGTAACCTCAGATGTCAGGAACCCCACAGAAAATACCTGACACTTACTTGACATGATGGCCTGGACCAAATGTTGTGAGCTTAGTCCAAGCAGAGATGATAAAACAGTGTAAAGGCGATACCAAATTAGATTTGGAAGGACCATTTCTGAATGGAGTGATCAAGGGATACTTCCTGGCTTTGAACTTGACCCCTGAGCATCTGACTCTGACCATTCTTTCATTTGTAGGAATTCTGAGTTCTGTACCATCATCCCCCACGTGGTGGTGACGGACGACACGGATGAAGACATTCCCTCAGTAACAGATGACACCTCAGACTCTGGCTACAGCACTCTGATCCCAGTCTCCCCCAAGGAGTCCCACTCCTCACTGAGCCGGCTGCGCCCGTGGGCCCTTCGGCGGCACCCCGGCTTCACCCTCTCCGCCCTGGACCTCCGGGATGTTACTTTGCGGCCTCAGCCTCCTGACCCCCAAGCTCTCCAGCGCCGAAGCACCCCAGAACTGCCAGGGGAAGTTATCCGAAGAGGAAGCAGTCTTCCCAGGGGAGAGCCGCCCGCCTGGTCTGAGGAAGAAGATGGGACCTCGGTGGGAGGGAACGTGGTAGTGGAGACCTTGCATAGGGCCCAGCTTCGAGGGCAGCTCCCACACTCCCCGACCCATGCTGACTCTGCTGGGGAAAGCCCCTGGGCATCCTCAGAGGACGAGGAAGAAGGGGGGCCCCTCTTCCGGAGACCTCGCCATCCCCCCTCCCCTGGCCCCCTCAGTGCTGAGGACATGCTCAGAGAAATCCGCGAGGAGCTGGCCAGCCAAAGGATAGAGGGCAGCCCAGAGCCTGGGGACAGCGGGCCTCGGAAGCTGACTCGGGTTCAATTGCAGAGGATGCGTGGGCCCCACATCATACGGCTGGATACCCCCCTGTCCACATCGTAAGTACTGAAGGGAAGGTGGCCTGGGAAGGAGCAGAGGGGAAGGAAGGCCAGGATGGAGTGGGCGGGGTGTCAGGGTAGGAGGTCGGTGGGGAGGGGTCTGTATAGAAGGGCAGAGTCAGAGCAGGGACCATGGCAGGGCCCGGCCCTGAGCCTCACTCTTCATCCCCTGTCTTTTCAGAGAGGTGTGAGGAACATGCAGGACCTTTGGTTTGGCATTGCTCCCCGAGGAAATCTCTCCCCAAGAGTGCTGGTCACCGCCCCCACCCCAGGAGACTGCACCTCAAGGTCCACACTCCCTAGGAGGAAGCCTGGCCCGGGATACCCCGGAATTCCTGCTCTAAGAACTCTGGGGATCAAGCGCTGTACATTGTGTATCATAGACACCAGAGCCCCACATAAAGTTGTGCATAAAAATGACTGCCCGGTCAGCACTGAGGGTGGGAAGAACCCGAGGGGGTAGCAGTGCACACAGGCTGCTTGTCTAGAAGCGGGCATAATGGTGGTGGGGTATCTGGCCCGAATGGACTTGTCACCATCCCACCCAGCAGAACCCAGGTCCAGCCCGGGGCTCCCACCACCACTCAGAAAGGCCACTCCCTCCAGGAGCAGAGCTTTAATTCTCCAGTTTTAGTGTATTTACAGAAGTCCACAGCTCCAGCGGGAGGCTCCATGATGTGTGCTTGTCCCGGCCGTGGAGCGTTCAGCTTACTCTGTGCTTGTCCAGGCAGGGACCGGAGGGGTGCCAGGTTTCGATGAGCATAACATAGTTGAAACGGATTGCTTATGCATTGTGGAAAAGGCCCAGGGCCCAACCAGGGCTGCTAAAGGGCCCTGATGGGTCCTCCAGGCCCGAAACAGGAAGGAGGCATGGCGCCTGCCGTCCCCACAACCACCTGCTTGGGCTCGGGGCACACTCAAACCCTCACAACCGCACACAACAAATCTGTCCATCTACATTCTCTCCTTCCCTCCCTCTCTCTCTCACACACACACACACACACACACACCCGCACATGCACACGCACAGCTGACCCTCCGGCAGTGCTCAGCTGAGAGAGCCCTGAACACTGACGGAGTAGCACCAAGTAAGTGGCTGCCAGCTCATGCCTCCCCCTCGAAGACCCTTCCTCTGCAGAAAAAAAGGAGGTCCAGAGGGCATCTTGCAAGTCCTTCAGAGGTCCTGGGGCAGGAAACAGCCTTGGGGGTAGGGGGGCAGGCCCCTCCCGGGGGCGTGGCCTCACCGGGGAAGGTGGGGCTGCAGGGAGAGGGAGGCGGGGCCGCGCAGAGCCGCCTCGATGTCCTCCAGGCAGCCCAGCAGGTCCATGTCGCGGAGCACGAGGCTCAGCAGCTCCAGCGTGGCCTCGCGCCTGGGGGTGCGCTGCCGCCAGGCCGCCAGCATGCTGTATTGCGCCTCCCGCAGGCAGCGGCCGTTCTGCAGCTCCAGCCGCTCGATCTCGTGCTCGCTCAGCCCCAGGCGCCGCATGAACTCCTTCCAGCGCGACGGCGGCACGCCATCCACCACAGCGTACAGCATGGCTGGGTCCGCTACAGGGAAGCGGGGGTGAGCCCGGAGCTGCGGCTCCCAGGCCTGTCCCGGCCGGCTCCCACCTCCAGCACGTGCTCTCTTGGAGCCCCACCCGCCTGCGCCCCCAACCGGATTCCAGGCGGGGTGCTCACCATCTGGGCGCTGCGCGGAGGTGCCGCCCTCCCACTTCTGAAGAAGCGTGGCCGTGGGGGTGGAGGCTGGAGCCGCTGTGAGGAGAGGGCCGGCCCCCTGGGGGGATGGGGCCATCTGTCTGGGCAGTGGTGCAGCTCTTAAGTCGGTCCAGTCACCAGGGGTGAAGGTGGGACTTGGCATGGAGTTGGGGATGGGACTGAAGCCTGTGGTGGTGCTGTAGCCTGGGGCGGAGGCCAGGAGCTCCGGCACCCCCTGAAAGAGAGGAGGTACAGCATTTATGGGGGAGAGCAAAAACAGTCCGGCCCTCTTTATTCTGGATGGAGTTGGGACTAGAGGGAGTTAGGGGATCCTGAGGGTCAGGGGCGACAATACCTGATTTGGTTCTTACAAGATTACCAGGGACAGTGAGGTCAGGGAAGGGGGGGCGGGGGCGGGGAAGGAATCCCAGGTTTCATCTTACCTCCTTTACAGGGGTCGATTTCCCACAAACTGAGAAAAAAGAAACAATATGTCACAAATTTCACTTCCTCTCTCAGCCCTGGTGCCCATACTGGGGCCGGCCCTGGGGACTTGTGGTGACATGCTTCAGGGCCTATGTGGTCCCAGGGGTGAGAGAGCTACTGATACAGCGTGACCTCTCACCACCATCCAAGGCCACCTCCCCAGCGAACGAGGGAGATGCTCACTCCCCTCTTACCACCCGGCCCCCTCTCTCCGGGTACCACACTGGCACCCTTTCCCCTCCCAGAGGCCCCACTCACCAATAGACTGGAGCTTGGGCTTCCACCGTTGGAAGTGGCAAGTTAAGCCCATGAAGAGGAGGCATAAAAGGCAGAAACCAAAGAAGATCACCAGGGACAACAGCACTGGAGACAAAGCAGATTGTGATCAGGAAGGGCCGCAGGAGGAAGCAGGGCTGATGGGTGGATGCAGGGGCAAGGTTAGAACAGGGCAGGAGAGCATGTGTACAGTCATTTCTCCTCACCTGAGTCTGGAGGGGCCCCAGTAACTTCACCTGTGAATGGGCACAACTTTGTGCACTCCGTGTTTTTCTCACAACTAAAAGAAGAAATGGCGCCGGTGAGTAGGAACCCTACCATAGGAATACGGGTTAAAAAATAAAGAAAAAAACCCCACATTGTTGAGAATTCTCTGCTTTACAAGTATTTTAACTACCTCTTGAAAAAGAATGAAAATTAAAACTAGCTTGGGAATTGATGCAAAGGAATGAAACAAACGAACCACAAAATCATCTAATGTAGCCCTAGCTGGTTTGGCTCAATGGAGAGAGCGTCAGCCTGCAGACTGAAGGGTCCCGGGTTTTATTACAGTCAAGGGCACATGTCTGGGCTTCAGGCTCAGTGTCTAGTAGGGGATGTGCAGGAGGTAGCCAATCAATGATTCTCTCTCATCATTGATATTTCTATCTCTCTCTCCCTCTCTGAAATCAATAAAAAATATTTCTTAAATAATTTAAAACTGGAATTGATCTTGAAGAGGCTGTGTAGGAAAACAGTTAAAAGCAGTCAGGGTTGGGGTTTAAATTCCAACCCAGTCATTGGCTAGCAGTGTGACTCCAAGCAAGTCATGTAACCTGTATGTCTCGGTTTCCTCACCAGGAAAACAGGGATCCTCCCCACTTATCAGGATTGAGGACTGAGTGAGAAAGTCCTGCCTGACATATAGTAAGTGCTCAACAAACGGTAGCTGTCATTGAATTGTTACTTTATCATTGTTCTGCTGAAGACAATCCTGTGGCAAAGAGAGGTTAAAGAGCTTTTTCTGAAGATGGCACTGCTATAGATAATATCTGACTTTGAGGGTCAAACATGCATGTGAAAAATTTAAAAATGCACATTGCTGGCCGGCACCAGAGAGCACTCTAGCACAAGCACATCTTCCCATGTTGGGCGTGGTCACTGGGCAGCGTGGAGTGATGAGAGCTACACGGGAGGCCTAGGAGGACCTTGAGAAGGTGAGTTCTCACCAGGAATCTGAAAGCAGAAAGATTCAGATTCACAAGCTCATGAGGAGAACCATATGGGATGGGTGTAAAGCTCTTTCAAGCAGAGACAAAACTTAGCGGGGAAAAGAAGAGTTCCTTGCCAGACATTTTGTAGCTCTATATCATGGTTCTCACAACTTTGCCAAGTGGATGTCATTACCTTTTTTTAAAAAAAACATATTTTATTGATTTTTAGAGAGGCGGGGGGACAAACATCAATGATGAGAGAGAATCATCGATCAGCTGCCTTCTGCACACCCTCTCCTGCGAATGGAGCCTGCAAGCCAGGCTTGTGCCCTGCCCAGGAATGGAATCGTGACCTCCTGGTTCATGAGCCAATGCTCAGTCATTGAGCCACAGCTGCCGGGCATTACCCATACTTTAAAGGTAAAAAAACTAAGACTCAGAGATGTTACGTCACTTGCCCAAAGGTGCACAGCCAATAAATGGCTAAGTTGAGATTTAAACCCAGGTCAGTTCAACTTTAGAGCCCTCCGAGTTTCTTCTGTGCAAGCAAGTATGCAAGAACAGCCTCTGTAGAGCCAGGAGTGAGGAGGCCTGGTCAAAGGGACTGGGGAGGAAATGCCATGCTGCATGAAACCTACGATACCATCAACACTAGGAAACACCGTTATTTGCATAAAACACTCACACAGAGCCACCTGTTAAACCATGCTACATCATCCATTGTTGTAAGACGCGGTCTGATTTCAGAGATGTGAATTAATTATAGACACTGTCACCCAAGAATTTCAATGTCAAAAAAAGAAGAATCGGAATGCCTGAGTTCAAAGAACTACAAGTCCCTGGTGTCTGAGCCTCTAACCCCAAAGACTTCTTAAGATTTGACCAATAAGTTGGGGGAAAGGAGAAGGTCTACCTGCTGTCTTGACATGAAGTGTCTCCCACTCAAACAACCAGTGGGAGCCAGAGCACCCTGGGGTGTCTCTCTTGTCCTGCTGGTGGCTCTCACCACAGCCTCCCTGCACCCCCTGACCCAGTGCCCAGCAGCTGGGAGATACTCACTTATCACAGGGAATGCACTTGTTGTCTTTTAGGAAGAAGCCTGTGTGGCAGGTGCACACAGTGTTCTGCTTTGCACTGCCTGTGGAGAGAGGGGCAGCACAGTTAGAGGAGGACTGGCCTGCAGCCTGAGGAGCAGGAGGGGAGCTGGGAGGGCCCGGCCAGGATAGATGGCCCGAATGGAGGTGTCCCTACAGACTGCAGTACTGGGAAGGATAGAAAGTGCTGCCTCTTGGGGAAGAGGTGCGGAAGGGGAGAGACCCTCCCCCTAAGACAGGGCCCACCCCTGCAATGAGGATGGGGCTGGGGTCAGGAAGGGCATGCTCACAGGAGATTTGCACCGTGCCATTGAGGCAAGGGCTGCAGTTCCGGCACCGGAAAAGACTGTTACTCAAAGACTCCTGGTACTGGTTCTTCCTGCAGCCACACACGGTGTTCTGGTCCCCTGTGCAAGGAGAAATCTCCACCTGGTCCATTTCTGGAGAGGGGAGAAGATAGGGTAGGAGCCTCTCTCTGTGGCATGCACTCACGCCCACCCACGCACTCTGTCACACAGGCACACGCACTTCTGCCCGCACCCAGCAGCACAGACTTGCACATCCTTGCAGGTGGACAGGCATGCACACCCTCCCAGTGCCCACCTGGCCCATCTACTTGGAGCCCTTGCCCTCTCCTGAGACTCACCTTTCCGGCATTTGGAGCAGCTGATGCACTGACTGAGGTAGTTCTCGGAAGCAGTATAGGTGCCGTTTTCACACTCCCTGCAGTCTGTGTCCAGCCCTGGGGCCGGACAGTCATTGTACCGGTAGGTCCCTGTGATTGGGAGGGTCTGGATTAGGCTGCAGCCAAAAGCTCAAGGAAGGCACCCCGTGCTCGGGAGAGCAGCCTGGGCCACCTCTCCAGAAAGGAAAGGAGGGAGGAAATCTCAGCCAGAGAGAAGCAGCTAAGTTAGGAGACTTGGGGACAAAAGGAAAAGAAGTAGCAGGACCCCTAACGAGAAATTCACTGTTACCGCTTCCGCCTACCTTTATGACACTTGGTACAGCAAATGGAGCTATTAAGAGGGTGGATGTATTTTCCCTGGGGACATTGGTTGTCTCTCTTCTCCCGGTTCCTGGAGCGAGGGACCAGTCCAATAACCCCAAAGGGGTGTATTTCCACCAACAGGGCCAGGAGCACCTGGGGAAGAATCAGTAGAGGAGATCCCATCAGGATCTAAGCTTGAACAGCTGGCACTGTGCAGTCTTTTGCTTAATGGTTCCCTAATTGTTCTGTGTAGTAATGTCCTGTGTCCCTTCAACTCAAGTCTGGGAGACCCCAGGCGCAGCTGTTGTTGTTTTTTAAAATATATTTAATTGATTTTTTACAGACAGGAAGGGAGAGGGATAGAGAGTTAGAAACATCAATGAGAGAGAAACATTGATCAGCTGCCTCTTACACACCCCGCACTGGGAAAGTGCCCGCAACCAAGGTACATGCCCTTGACCGGAATCAAACCCGGGACCCTTCAGTCCGCAGACCAACGCTCTATCCACTGAGCCAAAGCAGTTAGAGCCCAGCTATATCTTATCCCATAGCAGCTAACAGTGATGGACACAGGGCAGATGTTCAGGAAGAGGTTTTGTTTTTTTTAATTGGGAACTGATAGATTACCTCAATTCTGTCCTTTCCTTCCCAATAAGCAGTCCCAAGGATTGAGGTTGTTTCTTCATCTGAGTGCTGTGTTACCACAAAGTGAACATTGGCAGAGGTGGCCAGAGGGATCTGTGCACTTTTCCTCTATCATGTTATACCAGTAACAAGGTTCTTAGTCAAATTACAGTGGAATGGAGGTAAGTGATGTCCCTGTGGGCACCGCTCCTGGGCAGCACGCAGAAGCAAGAGTTTCTTGATAAATTTGTAACAAAAACTCACTCAGAATCCCACCCTCAGACTCCATGCCACACCCCTTCTGCCACCTAATCTGCACAAATACTCCAGGTCGGCCAGGGCCAGTGGGAGGGGAGTCAAAGGGAAAGTTCAGAGTCAAGAATGGGGGGGGGGGGTGACATAATTCCCATGGGGCAGGAGTAGGCAAAGGCATGTAGGTTACATGCAGCTGGCACTGGCCAAAGGCTGGAGATCCAGCTCAAGTCTCAGTCAAGTCAGGAACGAAGCAGGGGCCAGGGAGTTCCGAAGCTCTTTGCGCACCCAGGTGTTCTGGAAGCCTTGAGCCAAGCCCATGGTAGCTGACTTGCTGGTCCATTTCTGGCTTAGGTGCCTGGATGGCAAAGCCAGGAGGGGTCAGTACTGAGCCTCATCCAACCCAGATTTTGCTTTTTGTCAGCCTCTTGCTGGCTTTTCCTAATTCTCGATTTTTGTTTCTCTGCTGTAAGAGCTGTTTATGTAAAGAAAAGAGGATGTCCTCAAAGCACGTTAAATAATGGGGAGCCACAGACTCATCAGGTCACGGAAACCTCTGCCCGGACAGGACAGCCTAGCAGCCCGCAGCCCACAGCCCCAGTGGCCCCACATATCAACAGGCAGGTAGGCAGCTCACACAACCTCAGTCACCCTCTGGGAGATGCTGCAGCAACCCAAACGCCCAGGCCTCGGGCACCCACAGGGGAAGCCACACTTAGAAACACAGCAGCACACCCAAGCAGCCCCCAAAGAGGCCTGTCTCCCTCCTCAGAGGGCAGCGGCCCTTCCTGGCCCACTCTGGGCGGCAGACAGGCGAGCGAGCAACTGCACCATTTCCCCCGGAGCAGGGCTGGGGCTTCCAGGGCAACAGGAAGAGTGTGAGAAGTTAATGAGAAGAACTTCCCGATCCCAAAAGAAGAGCTTTCCCCGAAGGAGAGCGCGCAGCACCTAAGGTCGTGGGCACTTGGCTTTCCATCCAGGAGGCTGGGAGCTAAGCCAACCAGCAAAGGCAGAGCCAGGATGAACGGGGGTGGGGGGGGGGGGTCAGCTTCCAGTTCCAGGACAGCCTTGGGGGGGAGCTTTTCAGGGACCTCTAGCCGGTGAGGAATAAACTTCCCAGGAAGGCAGGAGGGAGGGAAGCTTTCTCGGCCACGTGTCCCCTCCTTCGGCAGCACTTTGGGGGTTAAGTCAAATCCGGGAAAGGGAAATCTTTTCCCAGAAGCACCGCCCAGTGACTCAGGCCAGAGGGAGGGAGAGGACCTGGGGGAGGGGAGAGGGAACCAGCAGTTCCCCAGCTCCTCAGGGGTCATGAGTCAGCAAAAAGACTAAGAGGCCAGCCAGCAGTTGGTAGCACCGGATCCCTTCCTCCTGTACACCCCC
>PVJC01000493.1:72782-91516 GCA_004026665.1 Murina feae
CCCCCCCCCCCCCCAGCATCCTTCCTTTAGACTAGGCCCCATCCTGGCTCCTCCTCCCAGTTCAACCAGTCCCTACAGAAGGAAGCCAACTAAGGCTGTCCCCTTCCCACTGGGTTTGCTGCATTCCCACAGCCTGGCTGGTTCTGGCCAGTTAGGTGGAGTTTGGAACTTCTCTGGGGTCCCAGACAATCCTTAGGAAATAAGGCCAGTTCTGCCTCCTCAGCCCCTCCCCAAACACACTGCAGCACAGGAAAACCTCGGAGCCCTGAATACTCACTTCCAGGAGAGAGCAAACAAGAAGGGATGCCAGACAGTCGATACCATCACCCAGGTCTCTTGTGGCCCCTAGCAGCGGCACTGTTTGTTAGCACCGGCTGGCTCCATTGAGCACCATCCTTAGCAGCTGCATCTTGCAGCAAAACAGCAGAAGCAGGTGAGCTCAGAGCACCCAGACCCCAGCTTGTGTAACTGTTACTTGGAGCCGGGGAAGGGCAGGAAGCTGGGGGTGCCTGTGGAGAGACAGCTGAGGGGGTGGCCCAGCACCCCTCTAACTCCCACACAACTTCCGTGTGGGGAGACTCTGAAGTGTGACTTCCTGTGCTGGGGCTGCAGCAGGGGGTGGAAAGCGACCCTGTGGTCCACTCTGACCCAGCCACCTCACCAGACTGCTCAGCTGTCCCCCCCACCCCCTAAGAATTTTTAAAAGACTTTTACTGGTTTTTAGAGAGAGAAGAAGAGAGAGAAACATCAGAGGGAAACATGGATCAGCTGCCTCCTGCACATCCTCTACCAGGGATGGAGCCCCCAACCCAGGCATCCAACCCAGGCATGTGCCCTGGCCAGGAACTGAACCAGCAGCCTTTCGGTGCACGGGGCGACGCCAACCAGCTGAGCCACATGGTCTAGGGCCCCTGTAGGAATTTTTCCATTACATTGTGTTTGTTCACTTAATGTCAGAACCTTTGAGGAGCTCATGAAGATTCTCTAAAGCCCCGTTGCAATCCCACCTTCCTGCCCTGAAGCCCTCCATTAATGAGGCTTCCCCAACCCGAGCTCATTAGATGCTCAGCCCCCTGTGAACTTTAATAACATGAATTAACTTGATGTATTCTTGGCACTTATCATAATAGAATTATCTTGGGTGAGTAGATATGATCTTCCCACTAGACCATAAACTCTCTAAGAGACCAGAGAAAGTATCTTGGTCAGAGATAGTGGTCTATCTTCTTGGGTTATCTTCTCAGCACCCAGAACTGGGGGAGCAAAAAAGAATAAAACAAGGTTGACCTAATGGCTGATCTGCCCTCCACTCCAGGTGAAGCCAATGATTTCCAAAGAGGAAATCAGTGTCCCCCCTCCCCCTCAGGACTATGTTTATCTCCAGGGAAGAGTTCTTCAAGTACCCGCCTCCATCCCACATATGCACACCCGCACTGGAGATTGTGATAAGTGTTCCCCCCTCTCCCTTTGAGAGTCACTGGTGAGTAAAAGCAGCACCTACGAATGATACAAAGGCCGATAAGAGTTTGAGAACCTCAGCTCTGGCTTGTTAAGACACGTACTTCACCTGGCTATTCCCCGGACCCTTCTCGCAGGCCCCAAATTAAATCCACGGATCTCCTGCCCTAGAGAAAAGTTGCACTTCTCAGCACCAATGCTGAGACTGCTGCCACCTTTCTCTCCTCAGGGCCCTCCCCACCTCTGCTGCCATCCAGTCTGCCATTCCTCTTGCCAGTCCCTCCTCTGTGATCTCAAGGCTCCCTCCATATCCATGGTTGCCTCACACCTGGATTCCTGCAACTGCCACCCAGCAGACTGCCCAGCCCCTTTCCTGCTCCAACCCATCCCACAGACTTTCTTATCTGCACTCATGCTTCAACTTGCACCCACATGTGTGGGAATCTTCCTCTCCAGAGCCTGACCTCAACATCATTTCCACAGGTCACTGCTGTCCTGAGAATAGCAGAGGTGTGTCACTACTATTCTGAACACACCCCTGGTCAGTGGGCCCTCAGAGAACCCTGAATGAATGAATGAATGATTTCCTGCACCTGGGACCACGGTTCAAGATTCTCTTTTCATCCCCTCCCACACTCCCTCCAATTTTCTCCTTTCTTTCTTTTTTTTAATCCTCATCTGAGGATATTTTTCCATTGATTTTTAGAGAGATTGGGAGAGAGAAAGAAAGACAGAGAGAAATATCAATGTGAGAGAAACACATTGATTGGTTGACTCTCGCATGAGGAGCCTACAACCAAGGTACATGCCCTTGACCAGAACTGTGCCCTTGACCGGAATCAAACCCCTTCACTCCTCAGGCCAACGCTCTATCCACTGAGCCAAACCCACTAGGGCTCATTTCTTTCTTTGTCTAAATTTTTAATGTTTTTATTTTATTTTATTATTGATCTTAGAGAGGAAGGAAGGGAGAAAGAGAGGGAGAGAAACATCATTGAGAAAAACATTGACTGGGGGATTGAGCCTGAAACCCAGGCATGTGCCCTGGCTGAGAATCGAACCGGTGATCTCTCGGTGCATGGGACAACACTCAACCAACTGAGCCATATCAGCCAAGGTTCATTCTCATTTATTGTTCCTCAACATGGTCTTCCACTCCAGCCAAGGTGTTCAGCTTCTTGCCACCACCACCCAACACAAAAACCCCTCTCTCCCTTCCTCTAATTTTCCTCAACCAATCTCCCTTCTTTCTAGCCACCCTGCGAGTCAGGGACTTCGAATCTCAGCTCTAAATCCACTTTTCCTTTCTCTTTTTTCTCCTCACCCCAGGATATATGTTCATTGATTTTTAGAGAGAGAGGAAGGATGAGAAAGAGAGAAACATGGATCAGTTGCCTCCCATATGCACCCCACACCCCGACCACACCCCATGCCCTGACCAGGATGGAACTGCAACCTTAGGTATGTGCCCTGACCGAGAATCAAACCTGAAACCTTTTGGTGTATGGGATGACACTCCAACCAACTCAGCCATCCAGCCAGTGCCAATCCACTTTCTATAAGGTTTTCCCTACCTCATCTCATCTAACCAATTTTTTGTTCCTTTATTCGTTCAACAAATAGTTAAGGAGCAATCTAGGCAACAGGGCCCTGGCCGGTGTGGCTCATATGGTTGAGCATCGACCTGTCCCATGCACCAAAAGGTCCCCAGTTCGATTCCCCGTCAAACCACATACCCAGATAGTGGTCAGAGGCAACTGATCAGTGTTTTTCTCTCTCTCTCCCTCTCCCTTCCTATCTCTTTAAAAAAATCAATAAAAAACATATATTTTTTTCAAAATCACGTGCCAGAAAGGCAGAGATGAAACAATACCGCTCATGCTCTCGTGAGTTCTCCATGAGTTGCAGACAGTCACTTGTAGGCTCTGTCTGCGGTCTATGCAAGGTGAGCTCCAGGAGCACAGACACTAGAGTTGAGGTCTGCTGCCCAAGAAAAGGCAGTGGGTCACCCTCCATTGGTGTCCCAGGGCACCACGTGACGATGCTTTTGTGAAGATTTCCCTCCAGACTGTTCTAAAATCATATGTTTGCTAAAAGCTGTCTTGGCTCCTAGACTGTAAGCTCTTTGAGAGTAGCAACGTCCTGTTTGCTTGTCACACTCTCTCCTGTATTCTTTCCCACTCCCTCCCCGAAACACACACATGCACGCACACATGTGCACACACACACTGTGTGCTCTGAATTGCCCATTGAATGGTGAGCAGCTGGAAAGTTTAAAGACAGCCTTATCCAGACCTTGCATATCTTTCATTTCCCCTCCAACTCCAGGTTGAGCTGGTGCAGACTCTCACCTGGGCTGGATCAGATCAGCTCCAGCCCGCAGACACTTTCCTTTATTTGTTTGGGCTACTGTCACCTGTTTTCCAAATGCAGTAGCCATCAAGTAATGACAACTGTTCTTTACTATGGACTCCTAACACTAACGATGTAAAAGCTAGCATTTACTAAGTACTTTCTATTTGCCCCACCCTATCCCTCTTCTAGAATGTAGACTCCTTGAGGGCAGTGATTTTGTGTATCTGTAGTCCCAACACCTAAAACAGTGTCTCTAGCACAGAGCAGACCCTTAATAAATTGAATATTTAAAATATATCAATCTAGTTAATCTTCCAAACAACATTATGAGGTAGCGACTATTAGGTTCATGTTAGAGATAAGGAAACGATGGCATGGAGGGGTTACGTAACCTGCTCAAGTTTAGGCAACTAGCATGTGAGGAGCCAGAACTGAATCTACTGCCAAAAAGAGAAGATAGCAGAGCAACTGGATGGGGTGACCTGGGAGGCCAGCCATGAGAGAAGGGAAGAGATGGGGCTGGGAGGCAGGAGGTGGGAGAACCCGGAGATTAGGGTAGAGAGAGGTTGTGTGGGACACTAAGGTCTAGAAATATGGAAAAGAGAGGGAGAGGGAGGGACCTCAAGAGAAAGCGTTTCCAAAAGGAGACTTTGAGAAGTCGGAGGAGATTTCTGGAAGAGAAAGTTAACACCCTGAGGAAGGAGAGGAAGGAACCATGGGTGAGCAGGGACTCAGAAGAAACTGGGCATCACAAGTGGGAAATGCACCGAGCCAGGTGGGAGTGGGGAACTCGGGGCATCTGCACAGGGTGACTCCAGAAACGGAGAGTGAATAAGGGATACCTGACATAAGACCAAGGCAAGAGAAAGGGACATTTTCCAGTGACGAAAACAACTTTCTTCCAACTTCCTCAAACTGACTATAGAAGAAACCAAGGGATTGTTGTCTAGGGCTGTGGGGAGGGACCGGCAGGCAGGGCTGTGGGGAGGGGCCGGCAGGCGGGCAGAGGGACAGTGCCCAGGTGGAGCTGGTGCTAGCTACCTAGAGATGGGCAGTCCAGTAGAGGCCACCTGCCTGGAAACTGAGGCAGAGGCCGAGGTTGAAGAATGCCCTCACTGGTACCAGATTTACCACTGTAAGTGTGGCATCTCAAAACAAACACAAACAAACAAACAAATGAGAACGTCCCCAAGTGGGAGGTCTCGGCCTGGGGGGAGCCCAGTTCCCACTCCATTCCCACATAACTCCCACCATATGGCACCCCAAACTTACCACACCCAGCTACCCCCTCTCCCAGACTCTGTTTGCCCACTTCACTATCACCCAACTCCTGCTTCTAGTAGGGTTTGCTCTCCCACTGGCAGCCTTACCTCCACACCCCAACACACTCCTGGGCCGGCCAGCTGACCAGAGGGCCGGGCCAGAGTCCTGAATCGTCTGGAATCTGAGAGACTGACTTCTTCCCCCACTCCTTTCCTTTCCCTACCAAATCTGCCCCCCTCACCCCGTCGGCCATCACTTGTCCCCACATTTTCAGACACCACTTAACCCCAGTGAACTTTCTTGGCTGTAAGGGGCCAGAGCTCCCTTTCAAGCCCCACCTTTCAAACTTCACCCCTGCCCCTGATTCAGGGAAACCTAGGCTTCTGGCTGAGGTCAAGCCATGGGCCCTCTCCCAGCGGCGGCGCCGAGGGCTCCTTCCAGCCCGCCCGCCGCACCCTGTGCCCACCAGCCCACTCCGCCCTGGTCCCTGGTCTCACCAGTGGCAGCAGTGGGCCAGGCACGGTGGGGAGGCCCATGTCCGGCCAGCTGTGGCCTCTCACTCCCCCATCAGGGCTCAGGCAGCGGAGGCAGCAGTGGTGGCGGCAGGCAAAGTGGCATCTACCGAGTCCCGGTGTCCCGGGATGAGCGGGTCAGGAGGTCCCAAGCGGAGCCCTGGCCTTACGTGGAGAAGTGAAGGGTTGCACTTGGGATGAAGATCAGGCTCCAGTGCCAGGGGCCTCAAACCCCGAAGGCCAGAACCCGAGCCTGAGCCCGGACTACGCTGCTACGCGAAAGAGGTGGGAGGGGAAGGGAGAGAGGCTGATGGGTGTTGCAACAGTAAGACAGGAAGGACTTGGGGGGAGGAGGCTGGAGGAGGCGGGAAGAGGCGGGAGGAGGGGGCAAAGGTTTTTTTTTTAACTCTTTGTAGCACAGTGAGAGGCTCCACAGTCCTAGATCCACCAACCTGAGTCATCCAAGCAAACACCCAAGGGCAGTAAGCCCACCCCTCTTCACTCCCCTCCCCTGGCTTCTCCCAATTGAATAGCAATAGACAGACCCAGGGCTTTGGGTTCAGATTCCCTGGGGTAGAGTGCAGAGTCCCCTGCTTTTTAGCTGGATGGTCTTGGACAAACAATCTAAACTTTCTGAGCCTGCTTTCCAATGTGCCAAATGGTGAGACCCCATTTCATGTGGTTGCTGTAAGGATTGATCGAAACAGGGCAGAGACGTGTCTGATACATGACAAGGACACGGTGTTCCTCAGTAACTCTTCCCTCTCTCCCAGAGTTCTCCACGGACACCCTCATCTCCCACCTTCTTGGGAATTTGCCCCTCCAATCTAAACCTCCATGTAAATCCTAACCCCAGTTTTCTGCCCTGGCTTAGGGCCTTCACACCCTCCCCCCAATCTGGTTCTCACCCAGCCTGAGCCTAGCTCTGCCACCAACATTGGTGGGATCTCACACAGCACCTCCACTGGGTCTTGGCTCCCTCGTTATGAAGTGATAGGGACAAAGCCTCTTTCACCAACACTGGAAAGCGGTGCCATGAGGATTAATGAGATCATATCTGTGAAAACGCCTTGGGAATTCCAGATATCTCAACCAGATGTTACTAGTATGTTTCCAGAGCCCTTTTCCCAAATATCATTCCGTATTTCAGTCCAAAGCGGTCTTAGAGATAATCTACTGCACCTTCTTGTTTTATAGATGAGAAAACTGAGAGCCGGAGACACACAGAGCATGTTCCCTGAAGACCCTGAAGCCCAGGGGCCCATTTTGCTACATTAGACACATGGCCACTTTTCTGCCTGCCCTCTCAGACCCCACTCCCTGACTCTGGGTACCTTATGTTACCCCAATTCATGCAGGACATCTCCAAAATGAATCACACAAGGGTACAATGTTCACTCAAAATGTCCTCTGAGCAAAATGACCTTCCCTCTACCCAGCCCAGGCCCGTGGTCCTCTGGTGGCTGAGTTGCCTAGAAATGTAGGAAGACCAAAGGAGTGAGGTCCAAGGGTTTTGTGACTTGGAATCAGAGTTCCTGGTTCCTTCTCCCCTTGATCCAGCAGCTCAGCCCCTAACCCGAGTCCTGGCTTTTCCTGGCCTCCCCTCTCTGATCCTAAGGGCAGAGCATCCATAGGTGAGAATGGAACTTGGACATCCCCACCTTAGGCTGACTTCACTCCACCCCACTCCCAGCCTCTGAAGAACTGGAGAGTTGAAGCTGGACTCAACTCAGAGGAACTCACCTCTACCAACACACAGGGAACCTCCAAGGATAGTACAGTGGACCGGAAGCAGGGCTTTCAAAGCAGTCATTAGAATCAAGTGCAAGAGTCAAAATGCCCAGTTTCCACTGTGGAGAAGCAAGGAGGGCCACAGACTCCTCACCTACAAAACGGGGAACACCCCAGTACCCTCCCGTCATAGGCACTGATAGGTAAGTGCATATAAAGTGTTTGCCAGATACCAAGGATTCAATAAGAAAGAGGTAGCAATATTAACCATTTGTGTTAATAATTAATAATGACTTCAATGTCCTAGTTTTAATGTTACAAGGAATTTTAATAGTCTGTGCCATTACACATAGCCTGGTAGAAAAAGAGAATATCATTGTTCAGGATAAATACTAATTTACTCAGTAAGTTTAAAGTTTTGAGAAATGTGGTATTAAATTGTTCAATGAAATTTTTATTTTATTTTATTTTATTTAAGCCTCATTCTAGAGGAAGTGGGAGGGAGGGAGAGAAGGAGGGAGGGAGGGAGGAAGGGAGAGAAACATCAATGTGAGAGAGACACATTGATTGGTTGCCTCTTGCACCCGCCCCAACCAGGGCTGGGGATCAACCTGCAACCCAGGTATGTGCCCTTGACCCAGAATTTAACCCATGACCCTTTGGTCCGAGGGCCGATGTTCTAACCACCGAGCAAAACCGGCCATGGCTCAATAAAATTGTTTTTAAAAAGATGGTGAGAGGTAGATAGACCTAGGAATATGAAAAGCTAACTAGTGTCATTGAGAAATTTCTTCCAGGGAAAGAAGAAGGAATAATGGTGAGAGAGAATGGGATAGATGGAGAAATATAAGAGGAGGAAATTAGGGGATGGCAGAATTGGTTGTTAGGGTCCATGAAGCAAAGGATAGAGAAGAGAGCTTCAAATGGCAGAGTCCCCCTGCCCCCATCACCTCTCTTCCTCTATCTATCTATCTATCTATCTATCTATCTATCTATCTATCTATCAATCATCTCTCTCTCTCTCTCTCTCTCTCTCTCTCTCTCTCTCTCTCTCACACACACACACACACACATACACACACACACTCCACAGCAGTACAGAGTGATCCAAAGGGCACTGGACTCCAGATGAGGATGATGTGGATTGCAGCTGCAGCCCTGCCATCCTGACTCTGTGGTTTATAAAAGGAGACCCAGGTTCTAGGCTGGTTCTGTAAGAATCGTGAATTTGAGCAAGTTATGTTGCCTGCTAAGGAAAAGAAGGCAACTTACCTGGATCTTCCCTAACAGTCAGATTCTAACTCCTAACCCTAAGGTCCAGGGGCATATAGATACGGGATGAAGAGAAGGAAACCCCACAGAGTGGAAACTCCACAGGCCAAGACAACTCCAGGTGGGGAGGAGCTGATTACCATTATCTGTCACAGGTCAGCTGTCCAGCAGGCCTGCCCACCTGAGCCAGAGGACAGGCCGCTGGGGACAGGTGGGGCAAGGCGGGGCTGTGGCAGAGAGCACACAAGGGCGGACTGAACCTGAGGGCTATGACGGAAGAGACTGTTGTAATACCACCATTTCCCTCTCATCAGCTTGAGTCTAGGAAAGGGAAGTCGGAAAGCACCACATCAGTTCCTGGTCACAACCTTATCCATCTCTCCACTCCCTTCACCATCTAGTCCTCTTTCCTCAAGATTCACTTGACTCCTCAGGACTGGAAGACGGTAATTGAGGGGAATAAGACCAGGGCAGTAAGGGAAATGTCCGCAAAGTGACAAGGAAGGGTAACTTCTAGGTTCCAAGTGTCATGCTGCAGTGGGGGGAGGAACCAGGGACTCGAAAACCGGGGCTCTACTCAGACATCCCTCAGTCTCTCCTCTATTGAAACCTGGGAGGGCCTGGCTGGAGTAGTTCAGTGGTTGAGCATTGAACCAGGAGGTCCCGGTTTGATTCCCAGTCAGGGCACATGCCCGGATTGTGGGCTCAATCCCCAGTTGGGGGCATGCAGGAAGCAGTTAACCGATCAATGATTCTCTCTCATCATTGATGTTTCTATCTCTCTCTCCCTCTCCCTTCCTTTCTCTGAAATCAATAAAAAAACATAGTTTTAAGAAATAACCTGGGAGGATAACCACTGCTCTCACTCTAGGATGATGCAAGAATGAGAATACACAGGCTTTGAGGGTCCAGAAGAATGTGGCCTCCTCCACCACAACTGTGCAGTTGATGGTGAGGAAGCATTATGTTGCAGCTCGGTGGCGAGTGGTGGGTGCTCGGTGAATGGAATGAAAGACTACTGATGATGGTAACTAAAGTTGGGAGGAAAAGGATGTTCAGACAATGGACGGGTGAGGGAGTACGGGACTGGGGGAGGTGGGGGAGTTATCCAAGCACTGCCTAGTAGGTCTGAGGGGAGTGCCCTCATCTTCGCCCTCCCGCCCTAACATGGTGATAGGCACATAACAGATGCATATCAATGTCCATGGAGGAACTAGCAGGGCAATTGTCTCCCCTGAGCCTCCGAAGAATGGTCATTTCCATAGTGAAGCTGAGGGGTAGGAGTCTGTCTCCCTCACCCCCACCCCAGGACCTCCTAGGAGCTTGAGCAGAGACCCAGGACTCAGATTCACTCCCTACCCCCTACAGGGCACCCCATTCAACTCTCCAGACATTTTTTATGCAACAAATATTTATTGAGTGCCTGCCTACTTGCTCCAAGTCGGACACTGGGCTAGACCCTGAGGTTACATAAGTTAACAACAGTCCCTGACCACAAGGAGCTCACAGTCTAGTTGGGGAGGCAGACATAAATGAACAGGAAAGTAAAATGCAAAATCAGAATTCCAACCAATGTTATGGTGCACTATGGGAGTCCAGGGAAGAGGAGAGTGATCAGTTCTGGGGAAGACAAGATGGGGCAGAAGCCTTCATAGAAGTAGTTGTATCTGAGCAGGGTTCTATAAGGATTTCATAGGACTTCTCCAGCCAATGGTGGGGAAAGCTTCCAGGTTTAGGAAATAGTTTGAGACGACTTGCAGAGATGTTAAGGATATAGGCAGAGTGCTAGGATGGGATGTGGGGGTTGTGGGGAGTGGGGGCGATGGTAAGGGCATAGATGAGGCTGGAAGAGTCCTGGGTCCAACTGGAAATGCCAAACCTTTACTGCACTGGTCTGCTCCAGCCCCTACTCTGGGGAGTCAAGGAAGGGGACTTGCCCAAGAACTAACTCAGGAGGCTTTTGAGTGAGGTTCCCCACCCAAATGTCCATGTCACTGGAAAGCAGTGTGGCCGGGCCAGTCGGAGCTGCCTTCAGTCATCCTTGGGTAGGAGACCTGGGCATGCCTTTGTGTGCTCTTGTGTGTTTTGTTCTGGTCGTCATTTGTTTCCTAGCAAAGTTCCTTGTCAAAGCTCCAAGTCTGACTTGGCTGACCCAAGGGAAAAGGAGATTTCTCTCCACTTAGATGACGAAGCCAGAGTGTTCTAGAGGCAGGACCAGAGGGTAGTGGGCAGGAGCCAAGGGCAATTCTGTACAGCTTCCATGTCCCCGGTTTTCCAAGCAATTTCTGTAGCCCCTTATTTACCCTACTTTCCTCCTCCACACCAAAGGCAGTTGGGGCAGCTGAGAACAAGCCCAAAACATTCTTTAATCCTGACAATGTTGGTCCCCACCCACCAAGGGAAGCTGCTTGCCTCGGGGGCTGACACCCTCCTTTCCTCTCAGGTTTCCTCTCAGGGCTTCTCCAGAGTGAAGACAGAGGAGCTGGCCCCTGCCAAGCTGGATGGAGCTGGGCAGGGGCCCAGGGTGGCATAGGCTGGAGGAGGGGCAGTCAAGGTTGGGGAAGTATCAGGGCTTGGCAGGGATGAGGCCAGGGAGGGAAGCTGGGGGCAAACACTGGAAGGGAGGGAGGAAGCTGGAGTGGAGGCCACCTCCCGGGCACCTCTGCCCCCTCGGCCTGGAGACCAGTATCGGCTTCTGAACCTCCGGAGCAGCATGAGGAATGTAATGACCATGAGGTCAAAGATGAGCTCCGCCATCTCCACCACAGACAGCACCGAGGAGCCGAACCACAGGCTCCACTGGCTGCCCAGGTTGGACAGGAGGGTGACCATCTGTGAGGGCAAAAGGCACACTGATCACTGGGGCAGAGGCCCCAGGGTGGGCTCCGGCAGAGGAGCCCCATTCTCCTTACCTGAGGTCCTCAGCCATCCCTCTCAGCGTCTCAGTGGCCCCCTGGACCACTTCTGTCCAAGTCATACCCACCTGGCACACCCTTCCCTCCCACTACCCCCAAGAGGCTTCATCCCCCAGCCAAGTTCCCCTTCTCCCAACCCTCTCAACCTCACCCTCACCCTTCACCCCTCTCCTTGGTCCCCTACCTTCAAGGCCCAGATACTCTGGCCCAACAAAGGCAACCCCTTGTTTTCTCTGACCCCCCAGAAAATCACAGGCTCAGTGAGGCAGGACGTACCGTGACAGAGGGAGACTCAGAATTGGTTTTGTAGTTCAGCTCCTTGAAGAAGACATTGAGTTTGGCAACTCCGTTTCTTTGGAGAAGGGGAGAGGATGGGAAGAAATGGCAGAGGATTAACTTCTCGGAACCTCACAAACACCCTCCTCCAATCAACTGTATCAATCCTTCTTTCCAGATTTGATTTCCCTCCCAAGGATTCCTTTCTTGGGGCTGAGACCAGGGTAGAACTGACCTTTTGTTTTTGATGGTGTAATTATTCTGTAGGGATAACATCCGGAAGATCCAGTCCTGGGATAGAATTGGAGTGTCAAGGGGGCCACCCATACTCTTCAGGCTTACAGATTTGGGAGTGAGGTCAAACATACCCATATACATATACCCAGAGAAGACCACAGTGTCCTACACATGTCCCCTGTCCTTCCCCTTCCCCACTTTACCTGGGATGTCACTGAGGGCCATCGCGAGTAACCTGCAGAGAGCTTGTAACTGGTCACACTGGGAATGGAGAGAGGCACTCAGTAATGGGGGTGGGACTCTCCCACTCAAAGGCTTAGCTGAGCACCTATATTCCACCCAGCGAAGCAGCGCGCTGCCCAACCTGTGCCCAGGCAAAGGGGACACTCACCTGCACGGCTTCAGGCACTTGGTGAAACAGCCCAGGCGATCTGAGGAGAAGGCACCCTGGAGCTTATAGTAGCAATAGCCTGTGGGTGCAGAGCGGACACCTCAACCTTCTCTGCCCTACACCCAAGCGGCCTCTCGAGATCCCAGGGCACCCCCTTCACAAGAGTATCAGATCACAGTGATGTCTCCTGAGTGGCTGCACCAAAAATAGTTTAAGAAATTAAGCTAACTTGGGATAGGGTGCGCTATACACTATGTAAAGATGTGTAGGATTTGAACAAAAATTAGAAAGTCAGAAAGAAGAATGGGAAGAATTGTGCAAAATAATGAGATTAAACCACAATGAGATATCACTTCAAACCCACTAGAATGGCTATAATTGAACGAAAGACCAATGTCACCTCAATAAATTCAATTAAAAAAAGACAATAGCAAGTGTTACTGTAGAGAAACTGGAACCTCCTACATTGCTGTTGAGCATGTAAAATGGTGTGGTCACTTTGGAAAACCATCTGGCAGTTCCTCAGAATTTTAAACATACAGTTATGATCTGACTCAGAAATTCCACTCCTAGGTATATACCCAAGAGACTTCAAAACATATGTTCACACAAAAACTTGTACACAGATATTCATAGTCACTACAGTAAAAAAAAAAAAAAAAAGTATAAAAAACCCAAATGTCCATCAACTAATGAATGAATAAACAAATGTGGTCTGTCCATACAAAGGAATATTATCCTATATAATAAAAGGGGAATATGCAAATTGACCCTAACAGCAGAACAACTGCGAATGACTGGTCACTATGACATACACTGACCACCAGGGGGCAGACGCTCAATGCAGGAGCTGCCCCTGGTTGTCAGTGCACTCCCACAGGGGGAGCTCTGCTCAGCCACAAGCCAGGCTGACAGCTGCCAGTACAACAGTGGTGGTGGGAGCCTCTCCTGCCTCCTCAGCAGTGCTAAGGAGGTCTGACTGCAGCTTAGGCCTGCTCCCTGCTGGCAAGTGGACATCCTCTGAGGGCTCCTGGGCTGCCAGAGGGATGTCTGACTGCCAGCTTAGGCCTGATCACCCGGGGAGTGGGCCTAAGCCAGCAGGTGGACATCCCCCGAGGAGTCCCAGACTGCAAGAGGGCACAGGCCGGGCTGAGGCCCTCCCCCTCACCCCCGGCCTCGAGTGCACAAATTTTTGTGCACCGGGCCTCTAGTTTGGCCATAAAGAGGAACAAAGTTCTTGTACATGCTACAAGATGGATGAATTTTGAAAATATCCCAGTCACAAAGGACCATATGTTATATGAGTCTACATATATGAAACGTACAGAATAGGCAAATCTAGAGACAGAAAGCAAACTAGTGCTTGCCAAGGGTGGGAGGGCAAAGAGAGAAGGGCATTGTGGGTGCAGGGAATGGGGAACTTGAAGAGTGCTAATGGGTACAAAGTTTCTTTCTGGTGTGATAAAAATGGCTGTGGCCATTGTTGCGCAAATCTATGGCTATACTAAAACCTAAAACTATCTTAAATTGAATTGTGCACTTTAAATGGGTTGAATTCTCTCAAAAAGCTGTTACAAAAGAAAGAAAGAAAGAAAGAAAGAAAGAAAGAAAGAAAGAAAGAAAGAAAGAAAGAAAGAGCGAGCAGTAGGTCTATAGATTCCCTTTCTTCCCCATTTGCCAAAATCTAAGTAAGGTTATTTTGTCCTTCTTGCTACTTTTAGTCACCCAGTTTGGAAGTCCTTCTTCATTTCTGACCCAAATTTCTCAGTCTACCAGGACTGGGGAACTTTAATTAGGAAGACTAGGAAACAGCAGGGCCCTTCTCTCTGAGGAGTAAGCAGTCCTTATGAAATGCAACAGACTAAATTTTTAACCCAGTGCCTTTCCCTCATCCTCACAGCTTCTCAGCAATCAGTACTGTTATTTTCCTTTCACAGATCTTCTTCAATCTCACAAACACTTAGAAATAACTGTTTTGGGGCCGAGGGGAGCAGTGAGCAGGGAGCCAAGTCTCCCCTCAGGGTCTCAGCTTGCTTATCTGAGAAAGGAGAATGTGAGGCCAGTAGGACACACTCCAGCTCAGATGCACTATGATTTTCTAATGTCAGAGACACGGGAAGGGAGGCCACAAATACAAAGTCCAGCAGGGGAGGGAGCTGGGTGGAGCAGACCCAGGGAAAGAAGGAGGCCGAAAGATCAACACAGACAGAGCCAAGTCAGGCAGATGCGGAACTCCAGGGTCTGCAGGGCCCCTGCCTCATCCCGAGAGGTGTGAAGGTGTGTGTCTTCCAGCAGTGGCCAGCCACATACCTACAAGGGGAGAACTGGCCCCAGGGGAACTGAGGAGAAGGAGACCCCAGAGGACCAGTCAGCTGGGACAGATAAGAGCATGTGCACCAGGAAAGCCAGCCCTCTGTTTCCACGGTTTCCTGTTTAGGATTTTCTCTCCTTCAACTTTCTAGTAACACAGCTTCCCTGCTGAGTAGCCCAGCGGTAGTGAAAAGAAAAGGGGACATGTCTACTCCCGGACCAGGATAAGGAGGAGATTCCAGGGCTCTCCAAATTTCTTTGATTGTGCCCTACTGTAGGTAAAAACTTATTAAATGAGCAACTCCAGTATATGTATTTGGTTTATAAAGCACATACTGGCTACTACTGAACTGATACATTGTGTATATTATAAATATACATAGAATGGGATGTGTAAGAAAATGATAGAGACACAGTTAACTTCTGGTATTTTCTCCCTGCACCCAGTGAGTTATCCCAGTGCCTGGCCCGGAACCTTGAGTGAGATGAGGAAGCTATAGGCAGAGTGTGCACAGAAACCTCAGCAGGCCTCAGAGGGAATGAGGAGATTTTTCATGTGTTCTTTCTACCTTATGCTGCAAGTTATTTTTAAATAGAGCCATCCTACATAATAAAGAGCTAATATGCTAATTAGACCGGACAGTGGAATGACCTTCCGGGACGACCTTCCAGAAAGACCAGTGGGAGGGGGATGGGGCCGAGAAGCAGCCAGGGCTGCTGCAAGGGCCAAGCCCCTTACATGAATTTTGTGCATTGGGCCTCTAGTTCCTTTATAAACTCACAGAAGCCAAAACAGAAGGAGAGAAACTGTGAGGGAGGGACAGAGATAGTGTGTAGAAAACTGAGAGAGGCCAGTCTAAGGACTGGAAAACAAGAGACAGGGAGAATTCATCAGGGTTAGTGAGAGGCAGAAGCAGCCCCACAGACGAGGGTACTGAGAGGAGAGGGTTCCCAGGAAAGGCCTGGTGGATGGACAGCCCAGGGGCTCCCTCCTGGACTCTCACCCCAGGAATCATGCTTCCTGTAGTCACAGTACTCCACATGCTCGGGCCGTGGGTAGAAGATGTAGGCACAGCCACACTCCTTGACCATGCTCTCCTGGAAGCAAGAGTGAATACACACCTACAGAGAGGAGAGTGAGGGGGGAGGAGGTCAGGCCTGCGCTCGCCCACAAATAGCCCAGAAGAGACAGAGAAGGGAAGGACAGGCAATTACCTGTGCTGCACATCCATCCTTCTTTCCCCTGTTTACACACACACACACACACACACACACACACACACACCCTTCAATTTTGACTGCCCAACAGTGTAGGCCTGGGAGATGGTTGCCATAGAAACAGACTGGCCTTACCTGCTGTGTGTACTTGGAATGGTAAAGGTTTTTGACAGGGACATCACTGCCATTATAGGTACAGTCTCCATAGTTGCCCCCAAGTCTGTTCAGGGCTTCCTGTGAGTACACATACACCAAGATGTCAGAGGTCACAGAGCAGAGCAAGTGGCCCAGGCCTCCTCCTGAATCCTCTGTCTTCCCTCAGTCTCAGGTTGCATCTCCTACACAGCCTCTCCTGTCTGCCTCCCCATTTCAAAACATGCTCCCAGTGGCCCAACGTCCATCTCAGTGCCACTTTCAAGGACACCAGGCCTACAGCATCCCCTGGAATCTGAAGCATGTTCTGAATACCTTCTCAGCACTCTCATCCAAGGCCCACTCTTCTGGTCCCTTCTTCCTGGTGTCCACTCTTCCAGCCCCGCGCCCCTGGTTTCTGCTTCTATAGACCTCCACGTGCTCAAGGCCCAGCCTGAATGATCCCCCTCCTCAGCCTCTGGCTGTCAAGTCCACCTCCCATGCCCTCTCCCTTGCCCCTCGCCAATCTAGGACTCTCCTCCCAGGCTTCCCAGGCAGCATCCTTGCCTTCCTCATGCTGATGGAGGTCTCCACACCAGGCCGCAAGTTAAAGCCACCATCAT
Organism: Murina feae; assembly: GCA_004026665.1. Lineage (NCBI taxonomy): Eukaryota > Metazoa > Chordata > Mammalia > Chiroptera > Vespertilionidae > Murina > Murina feae. The sequence continues at coordinate 89,476 of PVJC01000493.1, forward strand.
CCATAAAGGCAGGCTCATCCTGCCCGTGCACCGTTACCCTGGCCCCGGTCACTGTGGACAGCAGGGGGATGAAGTCATTCTGCTCTGTGCGCAGTGTCAGGGACAGACCTGGGGTGTGTAGAGGGAGCAGAATTGGGGGAAGGTCTTGGAAAAGCATTAAGGGATGGAAAACACCCTCCCATTCTGCCCAGTTCCTAATGCTCCAAGGAGGGCAAAGCAGGAAGACCTACAAATGGATGTGGCAACCCCTGCGCTGGATTCTGGGGGCAGGCTGGAAGGACCGGGACAGGGTTCCTATCACACCTGGAATGGACAATGTGGTACCCACAGTGGAGAAAGAACAGCAAGGACTCTTTCCAGGACTGAGATGGGCACATTACGGCGATGCCCAGAGGCTCACGGCATCTCTAGGATGGAGTTCAAGGTGGGTAAATGTGGGTGGGCAGGGCAGTAGGAAGGGCTGAGGCAGAGAGGGCAGGGACTGAGAGTATGGGGTGTTGCTCACCATTGTTGACCCCAGGCATAGAAGACATCCAGATGTTGGAGTTGTTCTCGCCATTAAAAGTGTAGCAGTTTCCATATATCGGGTGGTGGAAGTGAGAGTAATTCCTGTTCAGGAGGGAGAGAGAGAAGGGTTACAGAGAAAAGGGGTCAAGGAAGGAGGGACTTACAGGGCCTTTTGTTTCCTAGTCATTTACTATGTGCCAACAGTCTGCAAGGGCATCATCTCCACTGCACAAAAGAGGAAGATGGGGCACAAACAGTGATGACAAACTTGGAACTCAAACCCAGGTCATTTACCTGCTAGCTCAGGCTTCTCCCAGCAGGCCACCTGACCTGCCTAACCTTGTGACCTCTCTTGTGTCACTGTGTTGCATTGTGGAGACTCTTGCAATGTCCCTAGCTTCTCACATGTCTAAATCATAGTTCACCATTTGGATTCTGCATAGTTCTTGGCATATAGGAGACAGTTAGTAAATAGTTAATAAATGAATGAATGGAATGGAAGGAACAGCAGAGAGTAAGGCCAGTCGTGAGCATGGAGCTGAGAAGAGGAGGATCAGATCCCAAGGCAGAAATGAGTAGGGTTCTAGTTGCATGGCTCTGAGCAGGTCATTTTTTTCTAAGCTTAGTCTTCTCATCTATATTATAATATGCTAATTATACCAGACAGCCTAACGACCTTTAGGACATCATACCAGGTATCCTTCCAGACAAAGCCACAGTGGTGGAGGCCGAGGCAGAGAAGGTTAGGGGTGATCAGGCAGGCATAGGAGTTAGGGGCGATCAGGCAAGCAGTTAGAATGGTTAGGGGCAATCAGGCAGTGAGGCAGGCCAGCATTTAGGAGCCAGTGGTCCCAGATTTCGAGGGGGATGTCTGACTGCGGGATTGGGCCTAAACCGGCAGTTGGACATTGCCTGAGGGGTCCCAGATTGTGAGAGGGTGCAGGCCGGGCTGAAGGACACCTCCATCCCCCCACCCCAGCCCACCCCCATGCAAGAATTTCATGCACTGGGCCTCTAGTCTATAATAATAGAAGCTAATATGCTAATTTGACCAGACCTCCTTCTGGATGACCATCCAGATGAAGCTGGGGCTGCGAGGGAAGCCTGGGCCCCAGGTGCGAGGGGAAGGAAGACGTACTTTTGCACAAATTTCATTCATCGGGCATCTAGTTTTAAAATAAGGAGATTGGAACAAGGTGATCTGGAATATCTCATTGCCCTTGAAGAACAAAGGCACAGAGGTGTAAAATATTGGTGCACATTATGGGAAGCACTAGAAAGTCAACATTTCCAGAGGAAAACCTGGATTTAGGGAATGATATAAAAGGAAACTATGAAAGAGAGCAGATTCCAGGGCTAAAGGGCCTGTGAACCCTGCTCAGTGGTAGAGGGGACAGGTGCCATGTGGTGGATGCACACTATGCAGCAGGTAACAGAGCAGATGCAGCAACATGGATGGATCTTAAAATGAGAGCTTAGTATCCCTATTTTCATAGCAGCACAATTTACCATAGCTAAAATTTGGAAACAGCCC
>PVJC01000493.1:91616-123891 GCA_004026665.1 Murina feae
TTCTTAGCATTTGCAGCAGTATGGATGGAACTGGAGAACATAATGCTAAGTGAAATAAGCCAGTCAATGAAAGAAAAATACCACATGTCCTCACTCATCTATGGATAATAATAACCATTATAAACTGGTGAACAAAAATAGATACAGAGGCAGAGCAGCATCAAACAGACTGTCAAATTACAGCAACAAGGACAGGGACATTGGGGTGGGGGGTAACAGATCAGCCAAGGGACTTTGGTGCATGCATTTAAACAAAACCAATGGACACCAAACACTGGGGGGTAGGGGAGGCTGGGAGAAGGGCAGGGGGAAAAAGAGATATATGTACTAATCTTTGTAAAACTTTATGTAATAATAAAAAATAAAAATTAAAAAAATAGTTATCAGCTAAAAAAATTTTTAAAAAATGAGAGCTTAGTAAAAAGAAGTAAGAGGTGAAATGAGATATACAATACACCATTTATATTACAAACACATTGTGCAAAAACAGATACAAAGAGACACACACTAAGTACATTGTAAGAATATATGAGAAGCAGTAAAACATGAAGAGCACAGACTCCAGAACTAAATGACTCATATTTGAATCATAGCTCTAACAAGTGTTAGCTGTGGGATGAATGAAATCACTTTATCTGTGGGTGTTGTAATTTCCTTATATGTAAAATGAGATACTACTTACCCCACAGTGGTGTTATGAGGATTAAATGACTCTCAGAACAGTGCTTAGCACTTAGGAAGAGCTATATATAAGTTTACTATGAACATTATAGGGATTTATTAAGATGGCTAACATCAGCCCTGGCCAGGTAGCTCAGTTGGTTAGAGTGTTATTTGATCCCCAGTCAGGGCACATACAAGAACCAACAAGTGCCTTCCTAATAAGTAGAACAACAAATATCTCTCTCTTGCCCTTTTCCCTTCCTCTCTCTCTCTAAAATCATTTTTAAAAAAAGATGGCTAAAGTAAAAAAGACAGACAATAACAAATGGAGGATGTGAAGAATTTAGAACTCTCATACATTGCTGGTGGGAATGTAAAATGGCACCGCCACTTAGAAAACAGCCTGGCAGTTCCTCAAAATGTTAAACATAGAATTACCATATGACCTAGCAACCCCACTCCTAGGTATATACCTAAAAGAAATGAAAACATATCCATACAAAAATCTTATACAGGAATGTTCATAGCAGCATTATTTATAATAGCCAAAAAGTGGGGGGGGGGGGTTAGGGAGGAAACAAAAAGTCCATCAGCCAAGGAACAGATAAACAAAATGTGGTATATCCATACAATGGAATAATATTCAGCCACAGAAAGGAATGAAGTACTGATACATGCTGCAACATGGATGAGCCTTGAAGACATTGTGTTAAGTGAAAGAAGCCAGATGCAAAAGAACTCATGTATGATACATTTATATGACATATCTCCAGTAGGAAAATCTATAGACACAGAAAGTAGATTAGTGGTTTCCAGGGTTTAGAGGAGAGGAGGGAATAGGGAATGACTGTTAATCAGTACAGGGTTTCTTTTTGGGGTGAAGATGTTCTAAAATTAGTGGTAATGGTTGCAAAAGTCTTTGAATATGCCAAAAACAACGACAACACTGAATGGTATATGTTAAATGGATAATTTTAATGGTATGTGAATTATATCTCAATAAATTTGTTTTTTAAGAAAAAAACGTTGAGCCCTAGCTGGTTTTGCTCAGTGGATAGAGCATAGGCCTGCGGACTGAAGGGTCCCAGGTTCTATTATGGGTCTAGGGCTGATGCCTTGGTTTCTGGCTTGATCCTCAGTAGGGGGCATGCCAGAGGCAGCCGGTCAATGATTCTCTCTAATCATTGATGTTTCTATCTCTCTCTCTCCCTCTCCCTTCCTCTCTGAAATCAATAAAAAATATATTAAAGGGAAAAAAATATCGCGAGAAGGGGAAAGAGTGTCTGACATCAGGGAGAAGAGTTGGGTGAGAACGACATGATAAAGACCTTTAACTTGATTCTGCAGCCATGAGAGATGTTAAAGGACATTAAACATTAAACAGCACTAACTCAGTGGTTCTCAACCTCCTGGCCCTTTATTTTTTATTTTTTAAATATATTTTATTGATTTTTTACAGAGAAGCAGGGAGAGGGATAGAGAGTTAGAAACATTGATCAGCTGCCTCTTGCACACCCCCTACTGGGGATGTGCCTGCAACCAAGGTACATGCCCTTGACCGGAATCGAACCTGGGACCCTTGAGTCCGCAGGCCGACGCTCTATCCACTGAGCCAAACCAGTCAGGGCTCTTCTGGCCCTTTAAATACAGTTCCTCATGTTGTGACCCAACCATAAAATTATTTTCGTTGCTACTGTTATGAATCGTAATGGAAATAGCTCATATACAGGATGGTCTTGCGAAAGGGTTGTTCGACCGCCAAAGGGGTCGCGACCCACAGGTTGAGAACCGCTGCACTAACTGCACAGTTAAGTACAGTGAATTGAAGTAAGAACAGTGATGTATAAAGCTTCCTGAGATTACAGAATGAAGAGAGGATATAGAGGCAGAAAGGCAAATTGGGAGGGGGTGGTGATGGTGGTAACAATAACCCAGGTGAGAAATAATGAGGCTCTGAGCTAAGGAAGTGACCTAAGCATCAAGAATGAGATGAGCCCTGACTGGTTTGGCTCAGTGGATGGAGCATTGGCCTGCGGACTGGAGGATCCCAGGTTCAATCCCAGTCAAGGGCATGTACCTTATTGCGTCTCTCTCATCGATGTTTCTAACTCTCTATCCCTCTCCCTTCCTCTCTGTGAAAAATCAATAAAATATATTTTTAAAAAAAGACTGAGATGAACCTTGGTCTTTCCATTGATAGGGAGGTAGAAGCATAGGACAAGCAGAGGCAAATGATCAGGGGGAAGGTGACAGACAGCTAGAGAGACTGTGTGGCACTTGTGAGCTGACCCAGGCTCAGGTGCAGCTACTTCCCACTTCGCAGCTGGTAGCTCCTGTCCTCAAACAAACACAAGACTAGAGGCAGGAACAAAATCGTGTGCTGGGCAGAGTGTGTGCGCCAGGTGAGGGGTGGAGGCAGAAGCAGGTGACACCTGGCCCTGCTGCCATTCAGCAGTGACATGGGAGGGAAGGGCTCCCTGGAGAGTGGAGAGGCTGCCTCAACACCCTTCCCCAGCCAGGCAGAGGCCAGGAGATGGCACCTGACAATTAAGGATCCGAATCAGGGAGGGAAAAGTGGGGGTAGGAGGAGCCAGAGTCTACAGAAGGAAACTTCCCTTACTCCTAGCCTCTCCCAGCCCTCAGAGAGCTAGCAGCTGCCACAACCTCTTTACAAGGTCATTATGACACGAATCTTAACAGAAAGAAACCCTGGGGGAAAGAATCCTTAAACTAGGGCTGGCCTAGGGCAAGTCACTTCTCCTGCTTGAGTACAGAGTAATGAGACCCAACATTCATTGTAGTTTACTGAGTGCCCTAGAATTTGACATCTCATGCACTTGGAGATGTATCTTCATCCCTGGAGTAAACGTGCCAAAAGGGCAAGGATTATATATCTTTTCTTGATCCCAAATGCCTTAGACCAGTGACTGGCACACAGCCTAGACAATCAAAACTATTTGTTGTATGAACATTGAATAAATCTTATTTTCAGCCCATTTTACAAACAAAGAAACAAGTTCTGACGAGTGATTTGAAATGCCCAGGTTCACCTGGTCAGGAAGCAACAGAGCCAAAGCAGGAACTCAGGTTTAACCCCTCACTCAATCCATGCTATTTCCACCACACTACTGCCCACCTCATCTGAGAAAGTGGAGGATGGAATCAGATGACCTTCTGGGCACTTTCGAGTTTAATGCTAGTGAGAAAGAGGCCTTAGATACAGACAGGGAACCATGCCTCCAGCCTTTGGTTTCTCAAAGCTGGACCTACACCCCAACCTTCCCAGGGCAGCCATCTGAGGCTACTTCACTCAGACCCAGCTGTGCAGGGACCAGCAGAAGTCCAGAATGATCCAGGGGACTGAGGTGTGGACCTGAGGTCAATGCATCCCCTCCTCTGTACAGGCATTTATTTAGTCAACAAGACAGACTCACGCCTGGCTGCAGGAGGCCTGGTTGAAGCGACAGCTGAAGATGAAGTTGCCCAGCTTGTCCTCCTCCAGGGATGTGAAGGAGTCTGGCAGTCTCGACAGAATATTGATGTAGTGAAAGCGGTACCACTCTCTCACCGCATCCACCCCTGATGAGTATGTCTGGTAGAAGCAGTCGGATTTGTTCTGGTTACACTGGAAACAGAGACCAGAGCGTCAGAGGGCCAGCAGCAGGGGTCAGGCAGCAGGGCAGGGCCAAGATCAAGGACTGAAGGGTCTGGGGTCCTGAGGACTGACAGACAGGAGTGGGGAACCAGGAGTAGACCAGAACAGAAGGCAGGGAGGAGCAGAAGCCCAGAGGAGAGTGAATCATAAGGCATGAGGGTAAGGGAGTGGGAGGCGGAGAAGACCAGGAGCTGTCATTTATAGAGGATTTGTCTCCCCATTTCACTGATGGGAAGACTGAGGGACCAACAGGTTTGTCCCAGCAATAGAGCTAGGACTAGCTGGCTATGATTAAAGGAGGCTTCTCTTTCTTCTTCCCCCTGCTGCTCTCCCACTTCCTCTTTCTCTTTTTTTCTTTCTTGTTTTTTTCTTTTCTTTTTTAGAAAAGAGATCGGGCACATTCAGGGTGGTATGGCCTTTCTCAATTTTTTAAAATTTTTTATTAAAACACATTTTAAGTCTTCGTTTTCAGTCTCTTTATTCTCTGCCTGAGACCTGCAAAAACCAGGTTCCCTATCTCACTGGAGGTTCCCAAATAAGTCCCACCAGGGGGACCTGCATTTCAGAAAGGGGCATTTTCCACAGCAGATTTGACTTCCGGCCACCTAAACGCTCCCACAGGAGCCCCCGGAGAGGAGAGACCCCACAAGCTGGCGCTCAGAGAAATGTTATTTCGTTTTATTTTTCAAAATGTATTGATCGTGACAGCAAGCTGACGAATCGCCGGCTCTTCAACTAGCCAACAGAGGCAGAGAGGGAAAAGGGCGCGTGGTCCGGGGAGTGGGCGGAACCGGAAGGGCGTGGGCTGCGCCCGTCCGGCCGGGGGCGGGCCGTCAGGGGCGTGGCCTGCTGTCGGGAGGGGCGGGGCCTGTTGTGGTGGGGGCGTGGCCGGAGGTGGGCGGGGCCTTACCAGCTTGAAGCCGATCTTCCAGTCCTTCCAGTTCACCTGGGGGTTGTTGTCCCGCAAGCTGGAGGCCGCGCTGCGGGCTCTGCGGGCCGCGGGGGGCGAGGCCGGGTCCCACAGCAGCTGCAGGGGGTGCGGCAGGCTCTCCCGGAGGCCGCGGCGGCCGCGGGGATGGCTCCCGAGGGTGTTAAAGGAGTTGTATTTGTACAAGTCGGAGAGCGTCTGCTCCGTGATGCGGTCCAGCTCCTCCAGCTCCCCTTTGATTTGCGTGTACCTGGAGGGGCGATGGGGAAGGGTCGGCTAGGGGGCAGCCTCGCGCGAAGGCCTGGCCGTCGGGCCTCAGTTTCCTCGTCTCGAACTGGTGAGGCCTGGGGAGGGGGGTGGACAGGTGTGTCCGCCAGGATGAGCCCCAGCGGTGACGGCATTTCTCGTGGCCAGTGTCCTGTTTATTGAAAGGGAGCGGCTGGCGGCGCCCGTCGATGAGGCGCTGTCCTCCCACTCGCGCGGCCTGGAAGGGAGCCCGGAACTGTGTACCCTTCCCCAAGACAGAAGAGGGGGTGGCCTGGACCTGGGCCCATCACCATCCCACCCGGAGCCCCTCCGGGAGGGTGGCCTTGGGGCCTGTCTGCCACACAGCACCTTCCAAACCAGGGGTTCTCAATTGCACTTCTACGGAGGAACTTCAAAAAATACCAACGCTGCGCACTAACTGCCCCTCCCCACCAGGATTATGTTTTAATGAGTTCTGGGTGGAGCCCAAACTCCCTAAGTTAAACACTGAGCAGTATAAATAATCACATTCCTTCCTAATACTGGTCCTCTTACCATCTCTGTCATGAAAGTACAGAGGAGCAGGGCCTTAGGGATAGAACCTTCCAAAACAAAACACATTCACACACACACCTAGAACTAATAGATTAAACAAGGTTGCAGGATACAGCATCGATACACAAAAATTGATCTTATTTCTACATACTAGCAACAAAAAATTGGGAAACGAAATAAAAAACACCATATTAAATAGCATAAACATCAAATACCAGAAATAAATTCAATGAAAGATGTGCAAGACCAACCTCTACACTAAAAATCTTGCTGAGTGCTGTCAAAGACCAAAAATAAAATAAAAATAAAAATGGAGAGTTATGTTTATGGATCAGAAACTCAGTGAAGTTAAGATGTCTCCCAAATAGATCTTTAGATTCAACACAATCCCTATGAAAACTTCAGCAAACATTTTTTTAAAGAAATTGACAGACTGGTCCTAAGACATATAAAAATGGAAAGAATTCAGAAAGGCCAAAACAATTTTAGAAAAGAACAGAGTTGGAGTACTTACTCTTCCTGACTTTAAGACTTACTATAAAACCACAGTAACCAAAATAGTGTAGTACTTATGTAAGGACAGACAGTAGATCAATGGAACAGAATAAAGTCCAGAAATTAATTCACACATATATGGTCAACTGATTTTTCCCTAAAGCACCAGTCCAATTCAATGGAAAAATGTGTGTGTTTATTGATTTTAGAGAGAGAGGAAGGGAGAGAGAGAAACATCAATACAATAGATCAGTTGCCTCCTGCATGCACACCGACCCAGGATGGAACCCAAAACCTAGGTATGTGCCCTGCCCAGGAATTGAACCAGTGACCTTTAGTGAATGGGATGACTCTCAACCAACTGAGCCACACCAGATGAGGCAGTAAAATACATTTTTTTAAACATTTGGTGCTGGAACAATTTGTATACTGTACTGGGGGGTGGGGGGAATGAACTTCAACCTCTACTCAGTCCATACGCAAAAATTAAGGCATAGACCCAAGCATAAAATTCAGAACCACAAAGACTCTAGAAGATATATATATATGTGTGTGTGTGTATGTATTTATATATCTTCATGACCTTGGCATATGTATCTTCATGACAATTGGGATAGGCAGACATTTGGAGGATAAATATCTACAGAAGAACTCCTCCTGAAATATAAAGACCTCTGGCAGCTCCAGCTGCAGCCTCATCCCTAATAGGAGAAAATGTAGCTCAGGTTGAAGGTGTGTGTTTGATATTCTGAGAGATTTGTCTGTTACTGGTGATTAAAAGAATAGCTGTAATAGCTAGTACGCATTGATCCAGGCACTGTGGTATTAGAATGTACATTATTTAATGTAATCTTCAGAGTAATTCAGCATAGTGTTAGCCACTGTCAGCTAATACTATTGCCATTCCCTTTTACAGATGAAAAACCTGAGGCAGGTGACTTGTTCAAGATCACACAATGCGGACGTGGGTCAGAAAGCTCTCTAACCATCACTCTGTCCTTCACTGTGTCCCTACTAGCTCTGGCTATTTTAGGAAGTTGTGAAGGTACCCCAGAAAGAACACCAGAATTAGTCGGCCGGATGTGGGTCCTGGTGTCCCAGTCACACTTTCTACCTATGTGATGTTGGTAAGGACAGTTTCTGAATCCAACCTATTTCCTCACCTGTAAAATGGGCCTAACACTAACTCTGCCTACCTATGAAGCTTTCAGAGGTCAAATGAGAAAATAGTCAGTGACACAAAGTCAAGAGGCCATCACATATCAGCAAGACACAGACCCAGAAGCCCAAATGTCTTCCAATGTAGTCACATGGCAAAGATCCAGGTGCCCCTACTTAGCTTGAATTATTTCCACAGCATGAGCCATCCCCTCCCTGCCTGGGTCCCCATCCCAATCTGTCTAAAGTGCCTTTGTGCCCCTCCTCTGCCTCCTGCACCTCCCTCATTCTCATCACCAACTCCAAGCTGTCTATCACTCCCCTAGCCACATCTCTCTTCTCCACTGAGCCCATGCTGTGCTTATGCCAGGCTCACCCTTCAGAGGCCCTCCTCATATTCACCTCCCTCTTGCCTCTTCCAAAGAGGCCTTTGTTGACCAGCCCCCCGACTCCCACCTGTGACAAGACCCCCAGGCTCATACAAAATGCCATCACCCCCCAACGTCTACTTCTCTCCCCTTACAATATTTAGCTTAAGGCAACAAGAAGTATTCCCATATCACCCCTTCAATAAAGAAACTCTCCCTCCCTTTCAATTAACACCTAGCACTAAAAAACTGCCCACTGAGCAAAACCACTGATTACATCAGATAATGTCCTGCAAGAAGAAGGACCCAGGTGAGAAGTAACTAGCGCTGAGAGGGGTAGAATGCAGACAGGAGGGCTTCAACAAGACAGTCCAGCCCTTCTGACCTTGACCTCCTACCCAGGTCATGGTCACCACCCTCATCTTCATCTGCCCTGGCAGCCCTACACTAGGGGATGGGGGTGAATCGTTGCACAATTTGATCAGGCAGGCATTACTATCTCCAGTTTACAGTTGAGGGATCTGAGGCCCATCAACCAGGCAACTTCCCCCAAGGTCACTCAGGACGTACAGGGAGTAAGATATGAACCCAGCCTTTTTGGACTCCATGGCCCCAGCTGTTTTTACTACTGTGCCTTGAGGCTTGGAAACACTTAAGACTAGGCAGCAAAATCTTTCCTGGCACGTGGCCATCTCCCTCCAGCCCTTCTTCTCCACCCAAGACAGACTGGCAGGGTCAGGGACACTGAGAGCCTTGGGGTTGATAACCTGTGTCTCCTCCTCCCTCCCTATTTCCCCTGGGTGATCTCCTGTCACATGATCCTCATGCTCAACAGGCAACCTTGGAATTAGCCAAAGCCTTCATCACACACACACACACACCAGGCAGCTTCTCGTTGAGTACTCTCAGTTAGCATTCTGGAACTATGAGACAGGACTGGGCATCGGAAACTCAACAGCTTCCTCCCCTGCCATGTGCATCTGGGGACCTAGCCTACTCCCTCCTTCCGCCAGGATCACCTGGAAGTCTTCACTTCCCTTTCTTTGGCCCCTTCCCCAGCTCCATTCTCCCCCACATCTCAGCACCTCCAACCTGTCTCCCAGATTGGGAGACATGCTCCCTCCACCATGGTCCCTATATGAACCCAGCCTGCACCACAGCATCTCCTCACCTGTGAGCCCCCTGGGGACAGTCCGCCCCTCCAGAGTTGGTTCTGAGCTCTCAGATCACATGTGGAAGTAGCCCTAGCTGTGACATTTTAAGAATAATAGATGCTCACAAGCCAATGATTATGCAGAGAATAGCTGACTTGGGTAGTGAGAGCTCTAGAAACCATTTCATCCAGGGAAAAGACACAGGAACTAAGCCTTACCACGTTAGATGGTTAGCCTCTGTGCCTCTGTTTCACCATCTATACAATACAATGGCAATATTGATAGGACCTACTGCATGGAGTTGCCATGAGGATGAAAGGAGCTAACATATGAAAAGTACTGCTCAAAACACCTGGTTGAGTAGGTACGGTATAACTGCTGCTGTTCTTATTATCATTACTGTTACTGTTAACTACAATAAAACGCTAAGGAGACAGGAGCACTGCCTGCCAGGCATTTATCATGTGACTCTGGTCTTAACAAAAGTGGAGCCTCAGACCAGACCCAATTCTGACCCCTCCACTTAAAAGCTGGGTGATCTCAGAGCCTCCATTTTCTCATCTGCCTCCTTCCTCACCTAACAAGCTGGTTATGAGGATCAGAAAGCAATCGTGGAGTTTGCAAGCTGCAACACAGTTTTTGCTCTCCTAGGGGCACCGGAGCTGATGACCGCTGGGTAAAGAAGTAGGCAATGTCTTTAGGGTTACTTCAAAGAGACAGACCGGGACCAGATGGTGGATATTATCATGAGACCAGCTGCAGCTTTAACTGAGGAAGAGCTTTCTTACAGCAGCTTCCCAGAGGTAGTGAGGATCCTGAGCCCATTGCTGAGGGGACAGTGGGAGGAGTCGGCTTTAAGGGTCTGGGTTTCTGCCCCTGCTAGGCCTGCCACCCCCAGACCCTGGTTTCTGGATCCTGCAGAAAGTGCAGATCTCCCCACCAGGGTTAGGGACAGGAAGACCTAGCTCAGATCCCTGCCCTCCCTCCCTGCAGCTTCTCCCTTTGGGGAACTGCCCCTCTCCTCACCCCATTCCTGCTGCCCTGCCTCCTGCTCTGCCATCCCCGAGAGTCCACGACCTCCTTCGTTGGTAAGAACCTCAAGTCCTTCCGTAGCTCAAGCCTAAATCCTTCTAAGAATTGGATGAAAAGTTATGTTCTCTGTTGTCCATAGATGGGAAGACTGGCCCTCCCTCTTGGGTGAACAAAACTGTCTCCTGTGTTGGCCGGAAAGAAAGGAACCACAGTTGCTGACCCTTTACATTGGACTCTTAGAACATCCTCGCTTAGTGTAGTAGGTCTTTAGCCTTTATCCTCTTTCCTGGAAGTTATGAAGCACCTCCTCCTCCTTCCCTGCACCTCCTCCTCCTTCCTCCCTCCCTGCTGGCCCTGCCCAGGTGCCACTAAGCGGGGGGCATCCCTGGTCCGATTTTACCTCATTCAGTTACCTTGTCTACTGATTCCCACCTCCACCTTTCTTCCCCTGTAGGCGTCATTCATCTCACTGCTTCCTGCACCTGCCACCGGCATGATTCACACTTGGGTCACTACCTACCAGGCTGCATTAACTCATCCACCCACCCCTGCCTCTCTTCTTAAACAGAAGCCAACAGCCCTAGACCCCTCCTCCCTCATGTACTCCTGACTAGTACCCCCTCCTCTTACTGCTGCTGTTCCCCAGGGACTCTCTCCAGCTGCCCTCCCTGCCCCCACCCCCCAACACTGGATGCCTCTACCTGGCCCCTCCTTAAAGTGCAATGGGAGAAAGAGCTTTGAAATCAAACACATCTGATTTGTTACTCAACTGCTAACCGGGGAGGCACTGGCTTCTGGGGATGGGGGCAGGAGGGTTGTTTTTTAATCCCAGGTTTACTACCAGCTTCCTGTGTTAACTTGGGCAAGTGATTTAACCTCCGTTTCCTCTCCTATAACACGAGAGTAATATTGGTACCTACTTCAGAGGTCTGTGATGAGGATTAAATAATTAATGTAGAATTTAATTTGTCTGGCACATATTAAGTCTATATAAGTTTTAGCTCTTGTTGCTTTAGTTGCTGTATGACCTTGCTCAACTGTTTCACCTCCATTTCCTCATCTGCAAAATGGAAATAATAATAATGCCTGCCTCCACGGGTTTATTGGGATTAAATGAGATTGTGAATGTAAGGCATCCAATATCGGGTCAACACATAGTAGGTATTCAATGACCTTCCCCTGCACCGAGGAGCTTCCCTTGACTCTCCTCCCTTCCTGGGTGCTCTCTCCACTAGATCCTGCTGCAGCCCAGCCCATCATGCATGAGGGATTCTTTTTTTTCTTTTTTCTTTTTTAAATTGATTTCAGAGAGGAAGGGTGAGGGAGAGATAAAAACATCAATGATGAAAGAGAATCACTGGTGGGCTGCCTCCAGTACAACCACTACTGGGGATCAAGCCTGCATTCTGGGTATGTGCCCTAACTGGGAATTGAACTGTGACCTCTTGGTTCATAGGTTGGTGCTCAACCACTGAGCCACACCGGCCAGGTGCAAGGGATTCTTTCTGTATGAGTGCCTGTCTCCCGGCCTTCAGGCACATGGAGGCAGAGGCTCTGGTTTTCATTCTCGGAGGCTTTTTCCTGGACTGTCCAGGGCCAGCACCCAACAGAACCTTAGAAAATATGCAGGCTTCAACAGATTCACCCCTGCCCTCTCCATTTCTCACCTACATCGTTCAACCACAATATATTTTTGAGCACCTACTACTCTGCCTATTGTCCTTCCTGCTTGCTAGCCCTTCCCTCCCTACTGGCTCAGGGCAGTCCAGTGTCCCTCCTCTCCATCAAAGCCAAAGGTGATGAGGGGTGGGAAAATAGGGCAAGGATTAGGGCAGAAGAGCTACAGAGGGCCAGGAAGAAGAGGAGCAAAGCCAGTGGCCATCCAGGGAAGAGAAAAGAGACTGCGGGAGGAGTAATAAAGAACTGGGAAATGACATGTAAACTTCTCAGGAAACTTCACTTACTCTACATCCCGCATCTTTGGTATTGAGAAGAGGTAGGGGTTGTGATCAGGCAAACAGAGGGTAAGTCACAGCTCAGTTACCATCTCTGTGGCCTGTGAGTTCTCTCTTTTTGTCTTAGTTTCCTCAAGTGTACAGTGGGGTGTTAATAGTACCTGTCTTGGAGGATTGTTGGGAAAATTAAAAGAGGGGTCTGTAGAGGACTCAATAGTGTCTGGTGCATAAAGCAACTTCGTAGTAAATGGCCTCTTACCCTGGACACTCTACAAAACAGCCTAGCAGTTTTTTCCTCTGAAGGACAGGACGTCCCAACCCTTAATAGCCCAAGACACACCTTTGGATACAACAGAATATATGGGGACCTTCACCTCCAACAAGTGACCAAACCCAGTCTTCCATTGCACACACACCCAGTGTGTTTGCTCACTCACATACACACACTTGCACAATTGCAAACACACGCACCCATAAATCTTCCACTCCTTGAAGATAGAGACTAGACCTCACATCATCTTTATTATAATTAGCACAGTGCGCTGCAGGCATTTGTCTACATGCCTAGCGCTTCCATTTTTTTCTTTCTCCATACCCGGCAAACTACCTGGCCTTCCATGAAAATTGTATGAATTATTAAGAAGCCCATTCACCAGGTGCCTAGCACTGTGTCTGGCTTGTGGCAGGAGTTCCCACCGTGCTCCATGGCTGAGTGACCACAAAGACAAGGTACATACAAACACCCAGCCCCACCCTCCTTTCTTCTCCACAGTTTACCACCCCCTCTGGCTTCCAGACCAAATGTTGGCAAAACAAATGTTGGCAAAACAAATGTTGGCCACCTCCCCGTTTTCACCTGGGTCTTTGGGCGACCAGCTGGACAAGGGAACAGGGGAACAGCTCTCCTGTCCCATTCTCCTTCTGGCTCCCTAACTCTCCACCCCCAATCTCAAGGATCACCATTGCTTTGCCGCCATCCCTCATTTTGCTTTCTCCAACACAAACTCCCCGTCTGACCCAAGAGAGACATAGCAGGGTCTAGCCCCTGCCAGCTCCCACCACCCATGCCATTGCACCGAGTGTTTCTTCTCTGGAGGAGGAGGCCCTGTTCTTTGCTCTCCTCTCCCTCTGTGGAAAGGCTGGGGAGGACTTCCACCCTGCCCTTTGGGAAGTTACCAGCATCTTGACCTCATCAGAGCCCCCTACTGCTTGCAGGAGGAAGAGAGGAGGAAGTCACTGTTGGTCCAACAACCACCCTTTGAATAAGCCTTGGGCACTAGAAAAACTCCAGTGGAATGAACCCCCAGCTCAGCAAGTGGGGAGCTCCCGATCTTGCCCAAAGGGAGGTCTGCCTGGGGACAGTTTTGGCTTCTACCCCTGGGCTTGAGGGTCTGCCTGCCCAGTGGGCACCTTGGTTCCCTCTGCGCCACCCTTGCAGGCACCAGGAAATGGTGGGGCACCCAACTGACCTGTAGGGATTGAGGGTGCAGACGGTAATGGCGGGGAAGACAAGCTTGTCGGAGTTGAGGTTGATGTTGAGGCTGACAGGGTAGCTAAAGTACTCTTCGAACAGCAGGGCGAACTGCCAGTACATCATGCCGAAGGTGCAGAGCCAGAGCACGGCCCAGAAGGCCGTCTTCATGCGGTTGTGCTGGGAGCACACCAGGCGGATGGCGCCGTGGATGGTGGTGTTGTTGCAGAAGAACTGGAACAGGTCTCGGTAGGAGCGGTGGAACTCGATCAGGGCCTCCTCCTCCTCCGTGGGCTGCAGGGGGGCCGCCGCGGGCTTGGGGTCCGGCCCCGGCTCCTCACACTTGTCTCCCTTCATGAGTCCTTGGGTGAGTTGTGGAGGGTCAGGGTCAGGGTCAGGGCAGAGTTCTGGGCTCCAAGTGCCCTTCCCATCATCAGCCTGAGCCCGGAGAGAGGCCGCTGCAGGCCATGCCCACATCCCATTCCTCCCTCCCTCCACCTGCCCAGGAGCCAGCTGACCTGCTGGAGCCAGGGCCAGAGCTGGAGCTGGGCTTCGCTGGAGTGGCCTCTCGTCTGCTTCCCTGATAAGGTCACCTTTTGGTTTCAGTCCCAGAACCTCCCTTTTCGTCTCCTCAGCCATCAGCCTCTGCTTAGTAGTCAGTCCCGTTCTTGGTCTCTCTCTCCCTCTCCTTCTCCCTCTCTCTCTCCTTCTCTTGGGTTTCTTTCCCTACTCTCTCCTTCCTCGCCTGGCTCCTCTGTGTGCCAGGCTCTCTGATCCTGCCTCTCTTCCTCTTCCTCCCCTCTCCCCTCTTAGTCCAGGCCGTCTCCTCCAGTCTCCAGTCCTGCTCCTGGGCTGTGTCCTGACTCGCTGTGTCCTGACTCCCTCCGTCCCAGGTCCCAAGGATGGCAGGACTCCAGGAGTCCTGGCTGCCACCGCTCCCCACTCCCAAGTTGTGACTGGCCTGGGACTGGTTCCTTTCTAGCTGAATCTGGCAGCTGAGAGCCTCTCCTCCCCCTCACCTGACAGGTGCAGAGACTAGCCTGGGAGCCCGCCTGCCAGCCAGGGTGGAAGCAACAGAAGCCTCATTAGCATCTCAATTAAAGGTGAGCAGGGCACAGAAGGGGAGGGTCAGAGGAGGAGTCTGAGCTGCGAGAACCAGAAGGAGGAGGACTCCCGAGGGCTGACCTGGGAGTAGGGACAGAGAAGCAGAGTCCGCCTGGGGAGTGATAGGAAGCTGACAGGCAAGGGACAGAATGGCAAGTGAGAGTCAGAAATCTTGACTGGGGAGAAGGATTCCGAACACAAAGCTAGGAGGGCAAAAACGAGGAAAACGGACAAGCCAGGACAGTAAGACTAAGGGCAAGAGACCAGGAGAGCAGGAAAAGCAGAAACGGGAGACAGATGCAGGACAGAATGAAGGACTGGGAGGGGGCATGGAGGAGAGGCAGAGAGAGGAAGGTGAAGAGGAGGGGGAGCCAGCCCCAAAGGGACTCTCCCTGCCCTGCAGGAGAGCAATGGAGGGAGCCTCAAGTGGGTTTCCAAGAACTAGGTCCCCTGCTGGGGAGTCCCTCCAAGGGCACCCACAGGTCAGCCTCCCCCACCCCCACCCCCAGGTGGTGGAGAGGATTCTAGTGGGAGTACCTCCTGGCACTCAGCACGAAGCTCCCCTCTGCCTCTCCCTCCTGGTTTATCCTCTTCCCTCCCGACTCCTCACCATCACCCCTTACCTTGTCCAGGCCAGGGAGGGGCCCAGGTGAAGCTGGGCGCTAGGCGGGGCCCTGGGACATTCTGTTCTTTTTTACACCATTGGCTGCCAGACCAGGAATGTGTAATGTCCCCTGTTGTGGTCACGGGGTTGCAGGAATGTGGGCACTGAAAGGCAGGTAGGGGACAGGCCGGGGCACTTAGGCACAGACCCGGAGCCCAGGAACAGCAGGCACTGAGGGGGCAGGGAGGGATGGGGGTCGCATTGGGTGTCCTGGAGGAAGAGGGAAGACATGGCCAAGTCTACACCAGCCCTGGAAGGAAGGAAACACTCATTGTAGGGGCTTTTCCTCCAAAATCTCTTCCCAAACTTAATCCAGCAAGAGCATAAACAGTACAATACCAAGCAGAGAGGGAAGGGTCAGAGAATCAGGCCCAATAAGATGGTCCAAACTGGCACAGGACACTCATCCACACAGCCCAGGCCCCTTGTGACCGCGAGAGGTCAACCCCTTGTGGACCCTCAGCAGGCAGCCCCGAGTGTGCTCACTGGCTTCTCCTTCTTCCTTGCTTCCTCAGAGGAGCATGCTTGGGTATCCCGCTGATGTGCCAGCACAGGCACTGATGCAGGGTGGAAGAAGACAGACCTGCAATATAATAAGACAAGGATTCTAGTGGCAGAGATAAAAGCCCTGGGCTTAGTGAGCCTGGGGAGGGAGGGAGAGACCCTAGCCTGGAGAGAGTCAGGAAGACTTCCTGGAGAAGGTGGCATCTCAGCTGGGTGTTGTAAGGAACAACAGGGACTAGCAGGCAAAGAAGAGGGAAGCAGGGAACTCTAGGCTCAGGGTACAACCGGGGTGCTTTCTATCTGAGCAGTCTCTTGTGGCCTCTTAAAGCTTGAGAGCTACTGCCAATCAGGATGCCAAATCGAGTCCCATTTTTTTCCTTTGATGCCTGCTGGGGACACCCAGCTGAGAAGGGAAACCCTGGCTTTTTCTTCATTTTCCAGGTGAATAAACTGAGCCTTCACATAGATAAGCCAGTTGTATGAGGACACAAAACAAAATAGCAACCAAGGGAAAACAGAATCAGAATTCTCCTCCTCTGCGGTTGTCTACTTAGAGCTTTTGCCATTTCCTTCCTGAGACAGACCAGCCACAGACTCCAGGAGAATCGGGCTACCCTGGCCCTGGTTTTGAAAGCCAGGAAGGTTCCCACACTCACACAGAGTCCATGGATTCATCAGCAGGCTGGTCCTGGATTAGCTCCCTGGCCCTGTAAAAAGCTCTCTCTCTTGTCCCCACCTTCTCAGGGGACCCACACATCTCTAGAAGCTCCATTCTTCCTTGATCCAGGTCCTTAACTTAGGGACAATCCTGTCTACAAATGGGATGGCAGCGCCCTGCCTGTTTGATCTCTGAGAGACACCCCTCTGTCCTTTCCATCTGCTGCCTGGTGCCTGAAACCCCCGCTGCTGGCTTACGGAAGCACAAGCAAGCAGTTTTCATCTCAAGGACTCTGGGAGGAGCTGCAAGGGCCGGGTCTGGGCTGAGCGGAGTGCGGTGTCCCTGCCTGCCAGGGTACAGGGTGGCAACTCAGAGACCGCAGCAGCCTGGATCCGGAACTGTCCAGAGCAAGCTTGTTGTTGGAAGAAAAACAGAAATCTGAAACCTGCGCTTTTGTCATAGCTCCATTTTAAATATTATCTTTCAAAGTGCAGGAATACCCAATACATTTTTTTGTGGCAATTCAATTTTCCAGTAATACATACGTGGACAGAACACTGAAAGCTTCTCTTAGTCCCATTCCTTTCCCACCCCTCAGCCCAAGGGGAGCCAAGGTAATCGATGTACCTTCTCTATCTTTTTTGTGCCTGTATAGACTTGCGTGTATTTTTTTTAAACTTATCTTTATTGTTGAAAGTATTACAGATGCCCCATTAACCCCCTCTACTGTGCACTCATATATCCTGAGTTTCGTTTTTGCCTTTAAACTCTGATCCTGGCTGGTTTGGCTCAGCAGATAGAGTGTTGGCCATGTGGACTGAAGGGTCCTGGGTTCGATTCCCAGTCAGGGCACATGCCCAGGTTCTGGGCTCCATCCGCAGTAGGGGCTGTGCGGGAGGCAGCCGATCCATGATTCTCTCATCACTGATGTTTTTCTCTCTCCCTCTGCCTTCCTCTCTGAAATCAATAATGTGTGTGCGTGAGTGTGTGTGTGAGTGTGTGTATGAGTGTGTGTGTGAGTGTGTGAGCATGTGTGTGTGGGTGTGTGCGCTGTATGTGATTTTGAAAATGACACCTGACCTCTCTGAAAAACAAAATGGCAGGAGCGGGTGGATAAGGCAGCCCAGACCGTTGCAAAGGCCCTTCCCAGCTGACTCTGCAACCAGCTGCTTGCTTCACACATGAGGAAACTGAAAAGCCCAGAGAAGCAAAGCGACTTGCCCACAGTCACCCAGGGGTTTCAGTGGGGCCAGATTCAGAACTGAGCCTCCGCTCTCCAAGTTCCGTGCCGCTCCCCTAACTTCAGAGAAGCCGGGTCTTGTTCTGTGGGGACCTGGGGTCTTGCAGACTTTGTCTTGGAAGCTACCCCAGCCTCTCTCAGAGCTCCAGCCCTTCCTTCCCTACAGGGCTGCCTCCCCGCACCCAACACCAGCCATACTCTACCCCTGTGGTGTCGCCATAAAATGTGCACAGGCTACAGGGAGAGAAGTGAAACAAGAGGGTCTGTCGTGGGATGAGGGTTATGAGTTCAAAGGGTCTTCCTGCCTCTTTCTCTCTGGGGAACAGGAGACCATAGAAGTAACCACTTTCTCCACCACACTTCGAGACAGAGCCTTGTTTAAAACACGACTGCAGCACTTCCATCTGCATATTGTTCTTAACCTGGTGTGTGCGTGTGCATTTGTGCATCTACATATGCATGGGTCATATTATGAGGTCTCTGAAGTCAGGCACCAGGCCCACTCATCTTGGTGGCCCTACTTGCTGACCCACTATGCAAAAGACACCAAAATTAGCAACTGGGATAAGACCCAAGGTTCATTTTTGACTGATAGTGGCATATATGACAAAGCATCCCCACTACATCTTAATTTCCTCTGGCAACCCATTCATTTGTGGTCTATTAATTTATCTACATTTTATTCGCTTTTGCCATTTCAGCCTGTATCCTTTCTAGGATAAAAATGTGTCATTCCTTGAAATGCAACTCATTAGTTTTAAAACTTAGAGATAATTAGCCTCTCCACAGTGGCCACCCCAGTGTGGGAAAAAATGGTCCTTTTATCTGCACTTAAATAGCATGAATTTCTCTTTAATCTAAAATGATGCACCAGAAAATCACTCCCAGCCTCTCCTAGTCCAGCCACCTGGCAGGATGCGTAGAAGTTCACCATCACAAGTTTATTCCTTTGGGTGAAGGCAGGAATTTTCAACCTTGGCTCTATTGACATTTAGACAAATCATTGTCGTGGGAAGTACTGCCCTGTGCACTAGAGGATGCTTAGCAGCATCCCTGGCCTCTACCTACTAGACAATCAACCCCTCCAAATGTTGCCAGATGTCTTCTGGGGGGCAAAGTCACCCTAGTTGAGACGACTGGTCTAAGGGATTGTCCCCAGTGATAATGGAAATGCTCTAGAGAAGGACAACGCTCATCCATTACAAATTTCTCAGTGTTTATCAGACCCTTTCCAAGGGCCTGAATTAATTCTCACGAACCCCCTTTTGGGCCCTTCATGGGTCTTAGGGAAGAAGATTGACTCCAAAGAAGGCCTGGGAGAAGTGCCCCACCCACCCACATTCTGAGGGTCTCTGGGGCACTTAGTCTGAGACTGGTGTCACCCAATGGAAACCAGTAACACTTCAAGGAAGCTGGCGAAGAGCGTGAAAGAGAAGCAGCAGAGACAATGCCCTGGTCACAAAGAATCGATGGATTCCTCGCTCCTGTGTCTCCCTTCATCCCCTTGGAGAGGTTGGGTAGGCATAGAAACCATGCATTGATAAGATTTGTCAATCATGGTCTAGCAGGAGAAACAGGAAACACTCTAAGTCTTTCAAACAAAAGAAATTTAACACAGGGAACCGGTACATGGCTGATGGAGGAGCCAACAGGAAACAGTAAGGCAACCTAGAAAACAGCAAAGCAGGAAGCAGCTATCATCTCTAGGGCTGGAAAGACAACAAGGCCATGTCACATTATAGACCCAGAAGTCTCCAGAGCTATTTGCCTGGAACTAAATAGTAGGGGCTGCCTGGTAGGACACTGGGTTAGGGAAGAAGAGAAAGAAGAAACACAGCCAACTGCAGGCGATGTTAGAAAGCAAATGTGGGGTGAGGGTGGTGGAGAAACAGCCTGGCTTCTTCTCTCTTCCCACCCACCTGTCCTCCACCTACCTGTCTTCCTATTGGCTGACCCTATTCTGCAGCCAGGGGGAAAAGGAGTCTGGGAAATGTAGTTCCCAGTAGTGATACAGCTCAGAACAGGGGTAGGGTGGAGAAGAGATCTGCAAGGAAACCAGCCATTGACTAGTATAACTGAAAGAGCCCCAGAGAGGTGAAGTGGTGGGGCCAGGATTAAAGTTCACCTCTTTAGGGCTCTTTCCTTAGGACGCAGAGAGCCATTGCAGGCTGAAGTGAGAGCACGAGATTGGCAGCAGAAAGAAGGATGAAGTTCAGCCAGCTGGGCTTTGAAAAGCATCTGAGAGAGTGCCTACTGTGAAGCAGAGAGCTTTGACGAGAAAGGCACGCAGCAAACATTCTGGGAGATACACAGGATGGAGAAAAGTGAAGGTCTTTGATCTGCATATGTAAGAGAAAGAGTTGCTGTCTTTTAAAGTAAAATCCTGAAGTAATTTCAAACAAAATGACACATATGTCTGGGACTTGCTTCAGAATAATTAAGGGGAGATTAGATGAGTGGAGGAGGATTATATGGAAGAATAAGACTGGCCCTGCGTTGAAACTGGGAGTTCACAATGCTATTTTCTCTCCTTTTGTGCATGTATATTTATGAGTGAATTTCCACAATAAAAAGGAAAATGAAAAAAGAACCTAAGGCCACTACACACATACACTTTTACACACTGAGGAGCTCAATGATAAGCCTGGTCCAGGCCCCCAATTCCCTTGGCCTAGAAATAACTACCCCCCTGAGCAGTGCACACTGTTCTGGCATCTCTTCCCTCTCCGGGAGGCCTGCACTACTGAATAAATGCAGCAGAGTGCGGGCCCTAGGCCTGCACCAGGAGAGGGGAGTGAAGTGTCTCAGTTCAGGCAAATCCTTCATCCTGTGAGCCCTCCTCCCCTGACCCCTCACCCTGTGTGAGCCCTCCTTCCCAGGCGCACTCCTGCACCGGGAATTCTCAGATCCATCCCCTAGAGCCTGTCCAGCCAGTCAGACCAACCAAGGATAAGGATGAGCCCTGAACTGGGCTCTCCAGGGTAGAGGGCGGGGACAGTGCCCAGGTGACCTGTCTCAAGAGAGGAAGTCAGCCCTTCACACTGAGGGCGACAATCTGCATCACGAGAAGGCAGTGTGGTTGCTAGAAGGAGCTGAGACCCAGACATCCGTCGTCCTGGACTCTAGCACTGGCTATGTGACACAGGCAAGGCGTCATTCCTTCACCCATAAATATGTACTGGACACATGGGATGTCAGACTAAACACTGGGAACCTAGACGTAAAAATCCCGTCCAGGCCACTGCAGGGCTCGTAATAAGCCGGTAAGCGGTAAGCAGCAGATCACAGAGAGCAGGCTGAGTGAGTGGAGCTGTGCAGCCTGGAGTGGGTGTGCTGCCCAGAGCCCCGGAGAACCTCAAGGATAGGTGGGACTTAGCCAGGGGCACAGAAGCCCAGAGACCAGAAAACATGACATAGGGGGAGGGGGGTAGGCGACTGCAAGTCACTCCAGGGGCACTGTTCACAGTGAGAAAGAAAAGGGACAGCACTGGACTAGGCACTGCCGGAGTCCTGATCTCTTCTACCTGAGCCTCAGACTCTTCACCCTTTAGGTGAGGGGGCTGGACTGGGCGTGTCCTCAGCTCCTTCCTGTTCAAAGGGATTCAAAGGCTCCTGCGCTGCCCTGCTTGTGAGGATCTGTCTCCTGTCCTCTCCCTCCTCTGAGGATAGGGGAGCCAGGGCTGCACCCTCTGCAGGGTCTTGTAGGTGACCTGTGCCCATCAATGTGGGGACTGGCTGGGCCAGGAGAGGGGAGGACTGGCTAGTTTTTTAAATTTCTTTGTAATTTATCTTAAAAAGCCACACAACAGGGGAAGGAAGGAACCCAGGAGTCCAGACAGTCTGCATCCAGGACTTCTGGTTCCCAGATGCTATGCGGCTGGCTGGCTGTGTGGCGAGCGGTCCCGGGGCCTCTGCACCCTCCATGTCTGGCAGTCCCAGGCACTCCATTTTTCAGATCTGGCACCCGGAACTCCATCTCCTGTGGTCAGCTCTGCCCCAGCCAGCCTCCTGAGGCCCATCTGAGGACTGTCCACTGGCTCTGCTGCCCCTCTCCCACCAGCTGGGCCTGCCCTGCAGCCCTCTCCCAGCTGGGCTTCCTAAGGAGAAGGGAGGAGGTCGGTTCCGGGCCGGCTGCCCTCACGTGCTTTCCCGGCTGCCCCCTCCCACCCTGCAGCAGAGCAGCCAAGCCTGTTCCTCTTCCCGATTGCAACAGAGCCCCAGCTCCCAGCGCTCCCTGTCCCCGCCCCGTGGCCCGCCAGCTCCACTCCCACTTCCTGAGCCTGGCGCTGGAGCCCCGGAGGCCAGGCCAGCCCGGCTGCTCTGGCCCCCGGGGCACTTCGGCCTGAGTCCTGTCCCAGCCCCGGGCTCTCCGGAGGCTGCTGTCACCACCGCCCCAAGAGCCAGGCCTCTCACCTTACCCTCAGGCCTCCTCCCGGCTGGACTGGCTGCCATGCTCCCGCTGTGGGCCTCCCCCTGGGGCCTGGCCTGGGGGCCACTCATACTAGGCCTCTGCGGTCTCCTGACAGCATCCCAGCCCCAACTGGTGAGGGAGGGGCCTCGCAGGTGGGTGGGTGGGTGCTGGCTTGGGTAAGGGCAGCTCCTTCTCTGGTCTCTCTGCCTTCCCCAACTGACCCCTGAATAATTCTTCCCCCAAATTCATCTCCCCTGGAAGTTGCCCCCGTACCACACGGAGAACCAAACCTGCCGGGACCAGGAAAAGGAATACTACGAACCCAAGCATCAGGCCTGCTGCTCCCGCTGCCCCCCAGGTGAGAGGCACTGGCTGGAGGAAGCCTGGGACAGGGAGGTGGGCTCCAGGGGACTCCTTCCACTTCACCGCCTTGGAAAGCAGGGAGACACCATCTCCCAGGAAAACCAGTTGGCAGATACAGGGGGAGACACCGGCCATCCCTCATATTCAGGCACCGAAAGGGACAGGGCCAGGGTCACACAGCAAGCGGCAGAAGTAAGGGCGGAACCCTGGTCCCCTGACACTCTTATTGCCCCATTCCAGGCACTCACGTCTCCGCTGAATGTAGCCGTAATCGGGACACAGTTTGTGCCACGTGCCCTGAAAACTCCTACAATGAGCACTGGAACCATCTGTCCATCTGCCAGCTGTGCCGCCCCTGTGACCAGAGTGAGTGAGGTGTGCCTGGGGAGGGCCGGGATCCCCTGGAGTGCAGCCCTTCCACCGAGCTGTCTTGTCTCCCCACAAGTCCTGGGCTTCCAGGAGACTGCACCTTGCACTAGCAAACAGAAAACCCAGTGCCACTGCCAGCCAGGAATGTTCTGCGTCCGTTGGGACCATGAG
Organism: Murina feae; assembly: GCA_004026665.1. Taxonomy (NCBI): domain Eukaryota; kingdom Metazoa; phylum Chordata; class Mammalia; order Chiroptera; family Vespertilionidae; genus Murina; species Murina feae. The sequence goes on from PVJC01000493.1 coordinate 114,781, forward strand.
TGTATACACTGCGAGCCACTCTCCGACTGCCCACCGGGCACTGAAGCTGAGCTCAAAGGTCAGAGGTCACTAAGGACAGAAGGCAGGGAGGAGGCTGGGTGCTGGTGATCTTGAATGGGGGCAGGAAGCATGGTACCGTGTGCATGGTGAGCCTCCAGGTAGTTCTCTTTGGCATAATAAGCCTCTACCTGCAGGGAAATGGAACTGGGACAAGGGCAGGGATCATGGGGGGGGGTCCCCTCAGCACTGGGGAAATTCTGCAATTGGGAGAACAGGAAAGGTACCAATAACAGAATAGGGTGGGTGGGCAGGGAGGGGCCATCCATGGGCGTAGAGGAAGCTCTGCCCACTCATCCTGGCTGGCCTTGCCTCTCTCTTGCCAGGTGAGGCTGGGGAGACAAATCACCACTGTGTGCCCTGTAAGGCAGGGCACTTCCAGAACACGTCCTCCCCCAGCGCCCTCTGCCTGCCCCACACCAGGTGAGTGTGCCCATGTTCCTCTCACCCTCCCAGAAGCCCCAGCTGTTCACAACTGCACCCCCGGGCTCAACTCTGCAGGACCCTCCTTGCCACTTGGCACTTCCAACCGCGTGCCCTCTTGAATTGGGCCTTTCTTTCCTCCACAGGTGTGAGGACCAGGGTCTGGTAGAAGCAGCACCAGGCACCGCCCAGACTGACACCAGCTGCAGAAATCCACCAGAAACCCCCGAGATGCCAGGTGAGGGGCGGGGGGTTGGGGGACACGGGATGGGGGGTATCTGGGAAAATACCTTAATTCTTCCCATCTGAAAAAATAGGGAAAAGGTGAATCCTTCTCTCTCAGAATGGGGTCAGGAAGAAAACTTCCTTAAAGATAAATTGGGATGTCCCCAAGCCAGCTAACTTACACACACGCTCATACACACATGTGCATGCACATACACTTTTTAAGTTACATATTATACTTAATAATATTCAGCTCAGGAGATGTCACTGCTGACATCACTGTCACCATTTTGTACTCCCCACCATCATATAATCCATTTGCTAGACTGAGTACCTCCTTATCAGGTTGCACACTTTCATTGTTAGAGAGGTGATTACACATTTGACTCTTTTGGAGGTTTTTTTGGTGGAGTTATTGGTTTCCTAGCCTAATAGACAATTACAGGATGTTTCTAATGACTGGAATCATTATTCATTGGGAAAGAGTTTATTTTATTAGCTTTTTAAAATTAGCAAATATTTATAATCTTACCTTCCGTTTACTCAGAGCAAGTGTGTCAGGCACTCTTCAAATACTTAACATTCACTAATTATTTTAATCCTCTTATTGATCCTATCAAGTAGTTCTATTATCAGCCTCACTGACAGGACAAGGAAAACGAGGCTCAGATGTTGTGTGGTAACTGGTGTTATGAAGACCTGTACTCGTATCATTTACTTTTTGATGCATGCACACCATAAAAAATTATAAAATTCAGACACATAAAAATTAATCATCACTCAAAGAAACATCACCTAGAATATCCACTATTTAACAATTTTTTATATACCCAAACATTTTTCTATGTATGTTTACACGGATAATTTTTTTTCTAAAAGTGGAATCATTTGAGAATTTTGTAACCTGACTTCTCATTCAACTCTATATTTTCCATGTCCTCTTCTTAATTTTTAACTGTGTATCAAATATGATTGGCATTTTAGAGAGTCTAAACCATCTTATTTTATATATGAAAAAAAATGATGCTCAGAGAGGTGGACTGACTTAAAAAATCACACAGCTGGGCAGCCCAGGTGTCCAGGACTCCAGGTCAAGTTCCTTCCCATGCTTCCCTCCTCTACTCCCTTCAGCCACAGATCCAGGTGGACTGGAGAGAGCCACCTCCCAGGTGCAAATGCCCAAGTCTTCCTGCCACTCCTCAGGCATGGCTGATGGGCACCATAGACTCCAGGCTGTGATGGCAGCACTGAGGCCCATAGAAAGACAGAAGCTACCCACTGCCCCACATTGCATCCTGGGGAACTGAACACCCAGCCTCCTGTTCCCATCCCTCCTGGAACCTGCAAGCAGGTGGAGACCCTGCAGCCCCTAGTCTCCCAGGCAACCACAGGCAGAATTCAGAAGCGAGGCTCCCCCACTCTCCCACCTCTGTGAACACCCCACAGGTACAGAGGAGTGCTCTCGGTTCCTGCGGTGGCCTCTCTGTAAGACGGTCAGGTCCACAGAAACGTGGCTCTACCCTGTGGCCAGAGTCTGCTTATTAGCCCTAAGCCCCGCCCTCCCTGTACTGCCTCTCACCACCGCTTCCAGCCCTTGAAAATCAACTGCCTCAGGCCGCTGGGACCTGCACCACCCCAAACATCTCCATCTCCGACACTTTCTCCTGGCTATCAGGAGGTCCCCCCAAGTCCAACTGAGTGCCCTTTCTCTGCCACTCAGGGAAGTGTCTGTCTCTAATTCTGCCTTTAGGGACTTGTTTTTTGCCTGGGTTGCCCAGACAATTGAAAAGCTATTCATGAACTTCCTTCCCCTCTGCCCTTCTCCCCCCATTATGCTGCCTGCGGTTTGCTGTCCTGGCAGGAACTATGCTGGTGCTGGCCATCCTGCTGCCCCTGGTCTCCCTGCTCTTCCTCTCCACCATCCTCGCCTGCACCTGGAAGAGCCACCCGTCCCTCTGCAGAAAGCTGGGTAGGAAGGGCTGGATGCCGGCAGGGATGTGGTTGTCAGTCCCCACCTGGATGAGGGAGGGGGTGGGAGGGAATTTCATCTTCCCCAGTACAACCCTTCCACGTGCTCAAGACTCCCAATGTCTGCCCCCAACATAGACATCGTCTCCCTCTAGCCCAGCGGTTTTCAACCTGTGGGTCGCGACCCCTTTGGCGGTTGAATGACCCTTTCACAGGGGTCGCCTAAAACCATCCTGCATATCAGATATTTACATTATGATTCATAACAGTAGCCACATTACAGTTATGAAGTAGTAACGAAAATAATTTTATGGTTGGGTCACAACATGAGGAACTGTATTTAAAGGGCCAGAAGGTTGAGAACCACTGCTAGCCCCTCCTCCCCTCCCGCCCCCCATTCTGAGCCTAGAGAGAAGGGTCATGATAGCCTATTCCTTCAGGGACCCCAGGGTGGGCAGCAACACATCATGGTGGGTGTGGAGGTTGAAAGCCTGGGGTCTGAGGTCTGCCAGAGGCCTTACATCTATTTCATTTCCATTGCAGGATCCCTGCTCAAGAGTCGTCCGGAGGTAATGAAGGGAGCTGAGGAGGCAGCAGGGAAGGGCAGGAAGTGAGAGTGAACAGTGTGGGGGTAGGCAGCGAAAGAGTGTGCAGGCCTCCACATTCATTCATTCAATGAATAACTCTTGAGCATGCCATATGCCCAGCACTGTTCTAGGCACGTGGGTATAGCAGTGAGTAAACAAAGTGACTCCCCTCCTGGAGTAACATGCCAGTGGAGCAAGAGTAAATAAGTATGTATCAGGTCCTGCTAACTGACAAATAAAGCAGGATAGGGGAGCAATGGATGACAGTGGTGGAGGATGGGGTATATTACCTTAGACAGTGGGCAGAGGGCCTCTCTGTTGAGCCGAGAGCTGAAGCAATGACGGCATCAGGATGCCTGGGGAAATGCTCCAAGAAGCAAGAATGTCAAGTGCAAAGGCCTGTGGCAGGGAGCTTGAGGAGGAGCAGAGGACGGCCCTGGGCTGCCTGAGCTGCAGTGGGATGTGGGAATTAAAGAAAGATGGGGTCTCAAGCCCACAGCATCGATTGATTCTCTGCTTCTCTCCTGCAGGGAGAGGAATCCAATATTGCTGATGGAAACTGGCAGCCTCCAAGCCTCAACCCACATATCCCTGACCTGGTAAAGCCGCTTCTGTCCATCCCCGGAGACTTGCCCCTGGCTTCAGCCCGGCCCCCAACACCCCCAGTTGTGGAGCAAGAGGTGCTACAACAGCAGAGTCCTCTGAGCCAGGCCCATGAACTGGAGGCTGAGCTCCCAGAGCAAGGCCAGGTGGCTCATGGTGAGCAGGCTGCAGGGAGGGGCGAGGGGGTGGGGAAGTGCGGTGGGAAGGATGGTGGGCAGGGAGAGAAAGTGCGAGGCAAGACAGAGACTGAGATCCAGCCAGAATGTCCCAACTAGAGAGAAAAGATGAGACTGAAAAACCCAGAAACGGAAATGAATGCAGAGTTCAAAAAACCAATAGCAATGGGAGTGGGACCAGAGGGGAGATGGAGAAGGCAGAAGAGTGAGGGCATTCAGGATGTAGGGGTACCAATGCAGAGGGTACACAGGCCTTCCTTCCCCCACAGTGCCCCTCAGCCCCTCTCATTCTGCCTCCCTTCCCACAGGTACCAATGGCATTCATGTCACCGGCGGGTCTGTGACTGTCACTGGCAATATCTACATCTACAATGGGCCTGTACTGGGGGGAGCACGAGGCCCTGGAGACCCCCCTGCGCCCCCGGAGCCTCCATACCCCATTCCTGAAGAGGGTGCCCCTGGTCCTCCCGGACTGTCTACACCCTACCAGGAAGATGGCAAAGCTTGGCACCTGGCCGAGACAGAGACACTGGGATGCCATGACCTCTAACAGGACCAAGGACCCAATCTGTCACCCATGCCTCATGGTGTCTGGAAGAAGCCAAGAGAAGGGAGGCACAAGAGCACCTTCTCCCTGAGGCTGCCCTGCCCACACAGGATTGATAGGGGGCCAGGGTAGGGCCCCTGAGAGGCAAGCCCTAAGGGGCCAGGCCTCAGACATCTCCGAGAGCAGGGCCGGGCACTGGCTGGGTACGGTGCCCACCACAGGACTCTCACTACTGCCTGAACAGGCCTGAGACTTCATTGCAGATCCCCTGGCCATGGAGCTGCACCAGCTCAGCTTCAGGCAGACAGAGCATACGATGCCTGCTGCTGCCCACGATGGCGCTCTGCACCAAAAGCATGGCACAGAAGGAAGCCGGCCACATGGTCACTTGCAAGGACATCACTGGGACCTCTGAGAGATTCGTGGCACTCATCACAAGCTTCAGGGGCCCCTTGAGGACCTGCACTTCACATGAACTGAGGTAGACCCTATATGAAGATGGAGTTAGATGGAGCACCACCCCTCTCCTCTGGCGAAGAAAGGGAGTCATTAAAAACTGGGGGTTTGGGTGGGGTTACTAGGTAAAAGGAAAGTTTCGAAGAGGAAGTAAAATGGCAAGTGTATTTATAAATTGTAACCACATGCAAATAAAGTGGAGATTGAGACCTAGATAATTTATTTTCTGGGGATTCATAGAGAAACACTATTCCACTGGGCAATGTCAAAGGCAAAGGTCAAAACTAAAATATAATCCCACAGAGGTATGTCTATGAGGGACTGGTATACGTAATTCCGTTAATAACAGTATTAACCAGCAATCACGGAAAACGGGCCAGGCAGTGTTGAAATGCTTTGCCATGATAATTTATGTAATCCTCACAACATCCCCATGAGCTAGATAGTACTACAATTCCCACTTAACGCCTGGGGAAACTGAGGCACGGAGAGGGTAAGTCACTCGCCCAATTCAACCGCAAATGGCAAAGCTGGATTTGCACCCAGTTAGCTAGGGGCCTCGAGTAAAAACTCCAGAATTTCTTTGCAGGGGTAACGTGGGCTGGTTTTCTCAGGGAGCCAGACCTCCTGCATGTTCCACAGGCATGACCCCTCACAGCCACATTGCAGAGTGAAAACATGTTCTGTGGGGTTGACTGGAGGGGGCCATATGACTTGAGGCATACAATGTGAGAGGCCAAGTTCACATTCTGTTGGTGTCGCGATCTAGGCTGACCTCCTGTCACTCGGAAGGAGCACTCATGATTCTTATTTTGTTTATTTCTTTACGTCTCATTTTATTTTTTTGCCGGAAAGAAGTTGAAATCTTCTCAAGCTCTCTTAGTAAATGTTTGGGCCCCCAGAATTTATTTACCAGGCTGCCCGGTAGAGACAATCTTAGCTTGAAGGATTGTAAAAGGAACAATTGCCAACTAAGTGCTCCTTCCATAAAAGGCCACCATCTGGGTCTCATGTTAAGAACTCTGTGGCTGGGGCTCATCAGGATTGGGTGGCTCTAAAACACGTACTCCAGGAGTCGCCTGATCCAAGTGAGGGGATGGGTTATTTAAGGTTGACCTCACGAAAGTATTCCAACCATCTTCCTTGGTGGAGAAGTCAACAATGGTGAGCTGTATGTTTAGATAGTTAAATCCTCCTGCTTTGCAGTACACTGCAGCCAGACAACACGAATCCTTAATCATTGTTCCCATGTGTTCAGATAAAAAACAACTCTTACACATTGTCAACAATATAAAAGGAGAAATACTTTTAGAAAGTGGCACGAAGACAGAGTTCTATGTGACACCATTCAAATTTAAGATTATACTTTTCTGTATTAACCTGCTAGGATTGCTCTTTAAAAAGTTCCGCAAATTGAGAGGCTTAAATAACAAAAACATGATTTTCTCACAGTTCTGGAGACTAGAAGTCCAAGATCAAGGTGTCGGCAAAGATGGTTTCTTCTGAGGCTTCCCTCCTTGGCTTGCTGATGGCCGTCTTCTCCGTGTATCTTCACAAGGTCCTCCTCTGTGTGTGCCTGTGTCCTAACCTCCTCTTCTTATAAGGAAACCAGTCATACTGGATTAGGGAACACACTAATGACCTCACTTAAATTTAATTTTCTCTTTAAAAACCCTACGTCCAAATACAGTCACATTCTGAAGGACTGAAGGTTAGGACTTTAACGTCTGAATTGTGGGAGACATGACTCAGCCCATAACACTGCCCATGCTCGTCTTGCCCGAGTCGAGTTCATACAGACTCCAGGAGCACGCTTTAGACTAAGAAGTTCCTGTCTAGAATGAAAGCTGATAGAAAATCAGTAAAAACAGCCTCTTGACAGTTGCCTTAGAAAGATGGGACCCGATACAATAGTAGTTACTAATGGGATAATTAAGCCCGAATCTAGCCTCTCAGATATTCATTTTGAGAATCCCAATCCGATATAACAGGGAGGAAGAAGCCAATACTGAACTCAAGCAATGTGAACATGGGTACAAGGAGGCCAGGGAGGAGGCCAAGCCAGCAGCCCAGGAGAGAGGTGGATGTGATTGTCGAGTGGTAGCAGTGGGACATGTCGGGGCAGACAGGCCTGGTAACGCAAAATTTCTTTTTCAGAAGATGGAGTGGTTCACATTGGCAGCTGTGATGGAGTCTTTCTGCAACCTACCCAGCAGACTTCCACACCTTCCCTAGCAACAGGACCCCTTTTCTGTACCAATACAGATATTCCATGATGTCAGGAGAGGAGGCCCTTCCTCTAGTCCCAGGAGACAGTAAAAGACCATTCCCCTTTGCCAGGAATTGGTTTAGGATGGGGCCTGGGATCCATTTCGGGCCAATGACAGTACAGAAAAGTCTCATTCTTAGGACGAAAAGCATCATTAGGGAAAATGTTTTTGGTTTTTCTTGTCTTTTTTCTCTTGTTTGGGGAATGTTTGTTTGAGGACATGAATCCTGAGCTGTCACAGCCATCTTACTGTCACGAGGAAACAGACATGGAGATAAAAAGCTAACCCTCTGAGGACAGCAGTCCTGGAAGAAAAGAAAGAATGAGGCATTTTTGAGCAGCTGAACAAGTCAGTTTGGGCTTCTTTTTATGAGAGAAAAGCAAATCCTCATTTTTGTAACTCACAGTTGCATTTCTTATTGTGAGGGAAGTTTTTTATTTCACTGTGAGTGGACATTTCATATTTAAAGAGTCATTGTAATTTATTTTCCACTAACACTTTCCTAATGTTATCTTATCCCAAACCATTTATTGAACAATAATTTTTCTTCACTGATTTGAAATTCTACCATTATAAATCAAACTAGGGGCCCGGTGCACAAAAATTTGTGCACTCAGGGTGTCCCTCAGCTTGGCCTGTGCCCTCTTGCAGTCTGGGACCCCTCAGGGGATGTCCACTTGCTGGCTTGCCTGGCCAGCCTGGGTGAGGGGCTGATGGCTGTTTGCAGGCTGGCCAAGCCCCCCAGTGGGGACCCTCACCCCATGGGGGTGTGACCAGCCTGGGTGAGGGGCTGAGGGCTGTTTTCAGGCTGCCCACATCTCCTTCAGGGTTCAGGTCCCTACTGAAGTACCTGGCCAGCCTGGGTGAGGGGCTGAAGGCCAATTTCAGGCTGCCCACATCTCCTTCAGGGTTTGGGTCTCTACTGGGGTACCTGGCCAGCCTGGGTGAGGGGCTGAGGGCCATTTTCAGGCTGCCCACAGCTCCCATTGACCCAACATCCTAGCGAGGCTGGCTGGAATCAGGTTTCTGGGGTTTATTTATCTTCTATAATTGAAACTTTGTTGCTTTGAGTGGAGGCCTAGGCAAGCAATGCAACCTCCTGTTTGCTTCAGCTCTGTGGCTTCTATAATTGAAATTATATTGCTTTAAGAAGAGACCCAGCCTGCCGAGGCAGGCAGTTTCCTCCAAACAGAAGCCTCCTGTTTGCTCTAGCTCCGTGGCTGCCAGCCGCCATCTTGGCTGGGTTAATTTGCATACAATCACTCTGATTGGCTGGTGGATGTGGTTTGACTGGTGGGCATGGCTTAGGTGTCTTGGAGTGATGGTTAATTTGCCTATTGCTCTTTTATTAGATTAGATTTGAGTATGAATTTTAATTTACTTCTGGATTTTCCATTTTCTTCCCTCTGTTTTTTTTTTAATTTATCTTTATTGTTCAGATTATTACAGTTGTTCCTCTTTTTTCCCCCACAGCTCCCCTCCTCTCATTTCCCACCCCAACTTCTGTCCTTGCCCCCCTACTGTCCTCATCCATAGGTGTACAATTATTGTCCAGTCTCTTCACGCACCCCCAACAGCCTTAACCCCCCAAAATTGTCCGTCCACTCCATTCTATGCCTCTGATTCTATTCTATTCACCAGTTTATTCTGTTCATCAGATTTTTTATTCACTTGATTCTTAGATTTACTCGTTGATATATATTTGTTGTTCATAATTTTTACTTTCCTTTTTCTTCTTCCTCATTCTCAAAGGATACCTTTCAGCATTTCATATAATACTGGTTGGGTGGTGATGAACT